>JAHBCN010005229.1:0-56999 GCA_019359885.1 Listronotus oregonensis
TTCAGAATCGGGCTTAAACGGACCTACAAATTTTTTTTTTCCTTTTTAAAATATTGGGCGCAATTTAATATATTTTTTAATTGGTTACTAATAAGTCTTCTTAAAATGCCCATTAAATCATATTTGGCTTATTTAGTTTCCCGGGGACGGACTATTTAAAACCAAAAAAATACAAATTTTTAACCCCTTATGAAAAGGGCCCCCAAAATATTTTTTTGAATAGCTTTAACCAAAAAAAGGTTTCCTATTAAATCATAAAATGAATTTTGACGAGAAATAAAATATTATGGTTGCTAAATTTTTTACATTAGTATTTTTTTTTAATAAGTACCTATACTAGGCATAATTTAGTAATTTTCTATTATGATTGTATATAACTAGGTAAGTATACTTAAAATAAATCATAGAAATTACATTGGCCTTTTAGTTTGCCAGAGCCGGACTAGCTCTAACACTATAATGTTTTTTCAAACCCGTATAGGAAAGGGGCGACAATATTATTTTTGGAGGGTTTAATCTTAAAAAAAAAAAAGCACATCTAATCGACGATGAAAAAATAACCCCTTTTAAAAAAAAAAAAACGTATTTTTTGCCATTTTTTAATTTAAAAAATTCTTTTTTTTATTGATTTTTTTTTTTCAGATGTGTTGATTCTAATCAAAATTTTTTATTTAATGTCATTAAAAAAATAGTGTGTTTTGAAATTTTCGATCTTTTTTTGCTTTTGTTCTTGTGTTAGTTTAATAATGGAATTTTTCGTTTGCTGAATACGCCGACATGCATTTGATGTGTGGGCTTGCATCATGTAATGCCTTAAAAGCCAAAAAGCTTAGGGTAGGTGGGGGTAAAGCCCCACACGGGGTAAAGCCACGCAGTATTTTTTAATTTCCGCATCTTTCTAGAGTCGCCTTGGTGAAATGGTACTCACACCTTTCAGTGTGTCGTAAAATCTTGTGACGATAGGACGTTTGTGAGCTGAGAAAATGAGGTTAG
The DNA here is from genome assembly GCA_019359885.1 of Listronotus oregonensis. Classification (NCBI taxonomy): domain Eukaryota; kingdom Metazoa; phylum Arthropoda; class Insecta; order Coleoptera; family Curculionidae; genus Listronotus; species Listronotus oregonensis. Next base: position 994 of record JAHBCN010005229.1, read on the forward strand.
TTGTTTTTCATAATTTTGATCTAATAAATGTGTTAATTTAGGTAAAATGATGGCTATATAGTTACGGTTATTACAAGAGCGGATTATCAGTCGATATTGTGACTCGTTAGATTTGTTTTTATATGCATTTATTTTGTTAGACCTATTTCACAATTGTTCTAGGATTAATTTATTTAAAAAATCCGTTTGGGGCAAAGTCCCGCAGTTAATTGGAGGCAAAGCCCCGCATGCGGGGCTTTACCCCATAGTGGGGGTTTTGACCCAGGATATAATATCATTATGGGGGTATAGAAAAAAGAATGGTTTATTCAGGCAAACTATTTACTTGCGATGCCCATTATACGTGTACCTACATACCTAAAAATTAAAAATCTCTTTACCTATAGTTAAGTTACAGTATTAAAATACTTTTATTGTTTCTATTTTAGAAACTATAAAAGAAAAACCCAATATGTACCCTTGACCGAAGAAAACTAGTTGCGGCTCGTGCGTTAATTGCAAGAGGTATATCCATCAGACAGGCCGCGAAAGAAATAGGTTTTCACTAATCTACTTTGAGAGACCGACTCAAGAAAGGAGGAGGAAATAAACTCGGGAGATTTCGAGCAACATTCTCTTCCCACCAAGAAGCGGAAATAGTACGCCATTGTATTGATCTGGACAAGCGATTTTTCGGTCTTACTTTAAAATCCCTGAGATTTCTTTTATACAAATATGCTGATGAGAACAATATTCCTCATAAATTTTCCGCTGAGACAGATCTTGCAGGAAGGGATTTTACCCGTAATTTTATGAAAAGAAATAAGCTATCTCTGCGTGTTCCCCGAAAAACAAGTGTTGCCAGAACAATGGGTTTCAACAAGGAACAACTATCTCAATATTTTGCTAATTTGGAAGCTGTTATAAAAAAGTTTAACTTTGGTCCAAGTCAAATCTTCAATATGGATGAAACAGGAGTTCAAACTATTACAAATATTCTTCCAAAACATGTAGCTCCGACGGGCAAAAGGAAGTTGGAAGACAGTAGCAGCGGAGCAAGGTCAGACGGTAACCGCTGTATGTGCTGTCAATCCTTTGAAAATTTTGTGCCTCCTTTTTTTATCTATTCACGAAAACGAGAAAATAGACTTTTAATTAAAGGCGGCCCATTAGGATGCGAGATGGCTGTAACCGACAAAGGTTATATGAATACTCCACATTTATTAAGTGGCTAAAACATTTTCAAAAATATACAAACCCAAGTAAAGAAAATCCAATTTTGCTGATTCTCGATAATCACGTTTCCCACACAAATCTGAAAGTAGTTAATTTTGCAAAACTAAACCATATTGAGGTTCTTACTTTACCCCCTCACAGCAGTCATAAAACCCAACCTTTAGATCGCTGTATTTTCCGACCGCTAAAGGCTTATTATGATGCAGCTGTGGATTCCTGGATGTTTCTAATCCAGGAGAAACCTTTTAGGTTTATAATGTTGCGGAAACGTTCAAAGTAGCATTTGAAAAAGCGAGCACTCTTGAAAATGCCGCTCAAGCTTTTCGAGCTACAGGGATCTATCCTTTTAACCCGAATACATTTTCAGAGGTTGATTTTTTACCTTCTGAGGTAACAGATCAACCTCCAGATGAAGAGCTATGTGATGCTGATCGACAATTAATATTTAATAACAACAACAATGAGGTAGAAGATTTGCCTTCCGTTTCAGAAGATATTCTTCATGATCAACCTTCTACTTCAGGTTTAACTGTCCTTGGAGTTAACCACGATATACCACAGAAGGGCCACCCTGAAATTACAACCTCTAAGAGGGGAGATATGTTTCCTTCCCAAGCTCGAATTGCCACTCCCAAAGATATAATTCCTCTTCCTAAAATAAAAATTATGAGAAAGCGTAATAGAAAACGGTTGAAATCAGAATTGCTAACATCAACACCTAACAAAGAACGTATGGAAAAGAAAGAGGATGAAAAGGAAAAACAATTAGCTGAAAAAGAAACACGAAGACAAAACCCTTTAAAGCAAAAGGTAACCAAACAAGTTTTTCCTACTGTTGTCACAAAAAAAAGGAAGAAATATTCCGAAGACCAATCCTCTTCGATATCCGATCTAGATTATTCCATCCATGATAGTTCTTCTGATTTCGATTCTTTATCTGAGGATGAGGTTAATTTCCAAGAGGAAGAGATTGGAAATTCAGTACAGGGCACTGAATCCTTGATACCTAATGATTATGCAGTAGTTAAAGTTCAAGGAAAAACAAAAAATTGCTTTCGTCACTATGTAGCTAAAATTATTGAGGTCTATCAAGGAGGTTATGAAGCAGTATTTTACAAGCGTTTACCAAATACTTACAAATTCGCAGACACAAATGAAGAGTCCTTTATTGCTGATGAGGATATAATAGTAAGATTGTCAAAGCCTACTGAAATGAATTCTTCAAGATTTCATAATGCGATTATTTTTACAGAGGATCTAAGTATTTTTACTATGTACTAAAGTAGTTACTATGTATTTTTATAAGAATTATCTTTTATTTTTCTAAAAAACGAATGTTACATACCGTAAAATAAGTGTTTACATAGATTATTGTTCTATCCATTTACTTCCTTTACGGTGGGGAAAAGCCGTCCGCGGGGATTACCCCATTTTCAGGGGCAAATCCCCGCAAAGTCTTTTTTAGATAAATGTTAATTTTTTTTATTTACTAATAGTCAGATGCAGCATATATCCAGAAGAAATGTTGGATAAGAAGTTTATCAAACGTTTTCTTATTAATTTTCAAAAAACAGTGACCCTACTTCCCACTACGCTCTAAATACAAAAAATTGCGGGTCTTTACCCCCACCTACCCTAACGTAGAACAAATTCCAAATAGAAGAATTTCTGATAGGAAAACCTTTTGAAGGAGTGGATCGTCGTTTAAAGGAGACAGCTAAAAACTACAATGTTTTAAATTATATTACTCATACTTACTTGGAGAGATTTAATGTAAAGTGTAGTAAATAATTTTAGGAATGTTTGACAAAGCCAGCTACAATTGTGGAAATTAAATTCAGTGCGATGTGGGTGTTAAAGAAAAGATCCTAAACACTGTGGAAGTAGATCCTTCCACAAGTGTCCGAAAATTAGATGCCCAGTTTGGCTTAAAATAGACGGTATCTAGAATACTTAGGGAGCAACAGTTGCATCCGTACCATCTTCAAAAAGTCCAGGGGCTTCTTCCTGAAAACTTTCCGTAATGGATGAAATTTTCTAACTGGGTATAGACGGGTTTTCCAAAAACGGCATCATAAACTCCCATAATTTGCATTTATGGGCAGAGGAAAATCCTTATGCTACTATTGTAACACATTATCAGCGTCAATTTAAACTCATCAACGTGTGGGCCGGATTAATCGGACAATATTTAATTCGACCGTTTGTACTGCCAAGAAGGTTAACTGGGGAACTTTATTTAAAATTTCTTCAAAACAATTTGCCAGAACTTCTATACGACTTATACGACGTAATAATATGTAGCTCATGCATGATTTAGCCCCGCCACAATTTGGTTTAGTAGTTCGGAAGCACCTAAATAGTAATTTCGAAAATCGATGGATAGGAAGAGGAGGACCAGTGGCTTGGCCTCTTCGATCGCCTGACCTAAATCCATTAGATTTTTTTTTGTGGGGACATTTAAAAACTTTAGTTTATGCTATTTTAATAGACAATAAAAAAAAACCAATTGAAATTGGTTTATTTTTATTGTCGCGAGGTAAGGACCAACAATCCTTAATTCTTAGAGCTAGAGAATGCATAGGAGTAGAAGGAGCCCATGTTGAAGCGACATACAAAATTTTTCAACAAAAACCATCTTGAACCAAGAAGGAATTTTATTAAATTAACAACCACGGCAAAAAACTTTACGTTTTTTTTCTCTTAAACAGTTCATTTTATCGATGTCTATCAGGTGTACCTTTTTTTAGTTTAAGATTAAACCTATACAAAAATAATATTGTCGCGCTTTTCTCATACAGGGTTAAAAAACATTATTGTGTTAGAGATAGTCCGTTTCCAAACTAAATAGGCCAAGTGTAATTTAAAGGATTCATTTTTAAGTATTCTTATCTAGCCACTATCATATTTAAAAATAACTAAATTACCCCTACTATAGGTAGTTATTAAAAAAAAAACGACCAATGTAAAAAACTTTACCAACCATAATATTTTATTTCTCGTAAAGAGTTTATTTCATCGATGTCAATCAAGAATACCTTTTTTTTAATTTAAGGTTAAAGCTATCTAAAAATAATATTGTAAAGCCTTTATCATAAAAAAATTGCTATTATTGTGTCAGGGCTAGTCCGTCCCTGACAAACTAAATAAGCCCAATATGATTTTATGGGTTCATCTTAAGAAAACTTATTCAGTAACCATCATATAAACAAATATTAAATTACGCCTAGTATTTTAAAAATTATGCAAAAAAACAATTTCCAGTAGGGTCCGTTATAAGCCCGTATCTCCAAAGGGAGAGGTCGTAGAAAAAAAGTTCATAGGAACTTGTCATATTGTTTTTAGGTGTTATACCTGAATCCGAGTGATTGCCCACATATTCTGGAACACTCTGTATATATTCACCGTTGGTCATAATTTACTCAGAATACTATGCCAAAAATTGTGTGAGTATAATTTTTATTATATCTGAGGGGTTATTACTAAATAATAAAAAACTGTATTTTTCTTCTTTTAATGTGCCATATCTTTTATTACTATTATATAAAAAGAAAAAATATACCAGGTTTAGTTGTCATAGTAAATCCGATTATCTCGCAGACAAGTTACGTTACTTTTTTCTGTCAACGCCAAGCCTATCAAAATTTTAACTGGTTTCTTAGGTGACAAAGGGGCTTTTCCTCGTCTGAAGCGGTTCCAAACCACCACATCCACAAAAACCACAACCAACCACTTCAGTTCTGGGCTTACAAACAGTTTCCTTAAAACCCTATTCTTGAAAATTAACAGGTTAGTTTTCAGGCAAAAATCAGCATAATTAGACTATTTTAGAACCCAAAGATCGTTTTAACAATCGGATAAAGGATACATTCCTTTCTTGCTCAAATGGCAGTAAATTTTTCCGGTCTTTGGCAAAAACATTAGTCAAAACTTTTACACAAATTCTTTTCCACTCCTAATTTTTAAAGGGAAAATTGCTTTTACATTTTATGGAAAAGACGAACCAATTTCTGCCAAATATACCCTTGATCCTTCCGTAAACATTCATCTTTCAATATCTTTGAATAATTAATGTCCATATGACATAAATAAATAAATAAAAAAATTGTTACTTACTCCTATTGCTAATTTTAAAAAAATTTATATGACACTAGCCGTCTGCCTGTATATGCGTAAAAAATATGCCACGTTTCAATATTAACATTAAAAATATAAATATTTTTAGATAAATTTTTGTTTCGGTTACGGCCGAAACTAAGGTCAAAGCCGAAGACTTTGTTTTGGATTCGATTTCGGCAAAAAATCCTGCTTAGTGAGGGAGGTTGGGTTTAAAATGAAGTAAAGAGCAGCTTATTGATGCAGGGTTAAAAAATACATATCCAGTTTGGGAATAGAGTCTCGATTACCCATAATATTTGGGTTATCTTAAACTTTTTCGAAAAACGCTTAAACGTTCATTTTTTTTTCTTGCCCACATTTTGACTTAATTCATGTGTTTAATTACTGACAGCTGTTGAAGTTATGACGTCACTGTCATTTTTTTGTGGCAACATACGACTTGTGATATATTATTTAAAAGCCCTTATTTAAAACAATTTTAACTTAAATCAGCCAAGCCATTTTAAAATGATGTCCATTTAAAAGTGAAAATATCCTTATTTCACTGATTCTTTGTTTTATTTTCTTTTATTAATCAAGATGCAAGAATCAATTCTTGCATCTTGTAGGATATTATTTATGGTGAAATTTTTATTATTTTTATTCTTATGCTGCCTACCGAGCTGTTCAATACCTTTTGGATGATTTAATTAGGTATCTCATGGTTAAGATTAGCAATGTTTTTTTGTGTCTTTTTCAACAAGAAATAAAACAAAGAATAATTAGTCATTGACTCTAAGTTAAATAAGGATATTTTTACGTTTAAATCAACGCCATTTGGAAATAGCTTTGATCTGTCGCGAAATATTGGCTGGAGCTTCATTTATTTGTAACCACCTGTTTTGTGCCTGTATATTTGGTGATAAATTTAAAAGCAACGCAGGTCAATAGTTTGTTCAAAATTAAAAATACATGTGACCGGTAAGATGACTCACAAAAAGTAATGTCCTACTACATGTTCTCCAATAATTCTTTCCAAACATTTCTTCACCAATGATGTTGTTGGTGTATTTTTTATTTTTCGTATGATTCTTGGATTTTCGTAGCGTAATGGTAAAAAGTATGTTTGTTGACACATCCATTGTTGTGAAATGTGGCCTTATCAAAAAATAGGACGTTCATAAAAAAATGGATTTTCTTAATGGCGGAATCGAGTCCATTCACAAAACTGAACTTTACATTAAAAGACATTTTTAGTTAGAGCCTGATAGTTGAAGGCTTGAAAATAAAAGTTTTTAAAAACTGTGAACTAATTTTCACTTATTCCAACTTCTTTTCCCACACGTGCGTGACTAATGTTTGGAGTTCTTGTAACTGAAAACAAAGCTGCTAATTAATTTTTCTCATTTATAAGTGTTTTAATCCTTTCTCTCTCTCTTTTTGTTATCTAGGCTCCCTGTTTCAAAAAAACGCTCGAGCATTCTGCTAAAGTCTTATTGGTTCTGGATGGTGCAACTGAGCCGCATTCATTCTACGTATTACTATTCCCAAATAAAAAAATTGTGTCAATGAACTCTTCCTTTTATTTTTTTAAAATAATATATTATTGGCTAAAATATGTTACCTATATTTTTTGTTATTTCGTGAGCGTAAGGAATTATTTATTAATAAACTTAGTTGTTTTTCCATGACTGTCTACACATTTTTTTTAATTAATGGGCATTCGTAGTTTTTGGTAAATATCGTGATAACGGTACGGAATTTAAATACACGTGTAATAAAGTAAATAATTTATATTTAAATTCTAAATTAGATAGTAAAATAACATACAGTATTTTCTTTTAAATAGTAAATATTGACTACACTCTGATCATTTATTGATATGTTGTACAGAATGACTTGGTTAATTTTGATTGAAACTAGAAAATAGACCCAGAAAGTGCAAAAAATAGCCCTCTGAATTTGAAAGTAAGGAGGGTGATAAACATCACAGCCTCTAGGCCTCAATAGGCCCTTTGTGCTATCCTCTAAAGGGAACACCTCACTCAGTACGCCGCCCTTCTTACCGATTTAAAGTAGGTGACAACGTCGCCGAGGGGAATCTCCGTAGTGTTGGCCAAGAAAAGCCAATACTGGCCCAGCACGAATCTTCTTTTAGACGAGAGTGTAGGGCAGTCACAAAGGATGTGTTACACAGAGGTGTGTCATTTACACCCATTCTAAAGAGGTGCTTTCGCAGTTGATAATGTCCCGTAAGACAAAGGTTCGCCCTAGGCATTGCCAAGTAATGTTTAGCTGTATCTCTGTCAGGATAATTCAGTAACTCCCTGGAAAAGGTACAGTTTACTGTTTCATCCCCCCTGTCAGACCTACGAAATGTTTGGGTCCAAAAGGTTTTGGTCTCGGCAGCCTTCCTGGCCAACGAGTCAGTGAACGTATCCTTTGGTCCAGCAGAGGGTGATCACATTTCTGCTGGAAGCGTCCACAGGGGCGCAGTGGCATTCCAGTACCAGACCCGAGATGTAGCGTGGTCTCCTTAGGGCTAGTAGTGTCTGTCTGCAATCTGTATGGATAAGCATAATTCAGTGATATTTCTAATGCTTATTTCTTTTGCAGCTATTATTATGCATGTGAGCTCAGTTTGGAGCACACTTGCCAACTCACACATAGCCCGTTTGATTTTTAAGTTAAGAGATCTGGAATAAAATCCACAACCCGTACCTTCTTTTGTTTTTGAACCGTCAGTATAGATGTTGATCACACTTTCCACGTTTGTGTTCGATTCTCCTTTGATATTAATTTTGAAGGGTTTGTTAAAAACAAAATATGGCGCAATGGAGTCCATTTTCGCCTGCAGTAGCGAACCTTTCGCCTAACTCCACAAACGACTTCCCTGTGCGCCAACTCCTACGTCGGACATTATACCAACAGTGCGGGAGCGAAACAACCTCCTTGATGAATATGTCAAGGGGTGTGAGATTAAGAAAGATACCTCCATGGCCTTAGTTGGTGTTGTTCTTATGGCTCCGGTGATGTTGAGACAAGCCATTCTCTGTACTTGGTCTAGTTTTTGAATGACTGTCGTCTGCTAGGCTTTCTGTCCCCAGACAACAGCACCGTTGGTTAGCATAGGTCTTATGATTGCCGTATAGATCTATAGGGTGACTCTAGGTGACAGTCCCCAGGATCTGCCTATGGTCCGGCGACACTTCTCATAAGATATGTATGCGTTCTTGATTCTTTTCTCCAAGTGGAAGTTTCATGTTAGCTAACTATCAAAGGTTTCACCTTTGTAGAAAAGCTCAGTTGTGTATTTAGAGGTCTAGGAGCGTTCAAGTTCACCATCCTCCTTTTCCTTGTAAAGAAAACCATCTCTGTCTTTTTCGGGTTGATGGACAGCGCGTGATCAGCACACCATCTTTCTATTATCCTAAGGACAGTCTATAACCTTACGCAGAGTACGCTTTCGAATTTTCCTGTGGACAGTATGACCAAGTCATCTGCGTATGCTATGGTTTAGAGATTTTCCTTGTTGAGGCGGTCGGTGAGGGAGAATCACTATGCTACGGTGGGCTAATAGTCTATAAAGCAAATTAAATATAATTTTGAGTATTAAAGAGTCCAAAAAAGAACCAAAACATGCAAAAAATTACAGGGTGTACCATTTAAAGAAAATCAATTTTAGGTTGTCATCCTTTTTTGGAAAACCACTTAGAGGTAAAAATCTTTTCCAGTAATACAGTTAAACGGCTACGTTGCAATTAAATTCTTAACTTAATTCGTATAGCAGCTATGCATGTCTGACGCACTATTGCAGGACCCAGTGTAGAAATTTGTTAAACATCTATGTAACTTTCAACTGTAATAAGTATTAATAAGACTTGATGCCGCCATTTCAATATTAGTAGTCCATTACATTTAAGTCAACTAATGATGGGTGGACTTCGGAATATACGCAAAGAAAAGTCCAGGAAATATGCGCATATTTTTCGCGCAGACATTTTTCAAGAAATATGCAAACTAATGCGAGTAAAATATGCAGATATGCAAAAATGCATTACATTAAAAATATGTAGACCTAAAATATTTTTTTATTATAAAACTAACATTATAAAGAAGTATTTATTACTTACATTATCTATGACATTTTAAAATTAAATATGTTTCGATGTTTTCAAAACTTTATGTTTTTGGTGGGTTTGTATTTAGGTATAAAACAGAAATTTACTGATTTACGTCAATTGAAGTAATGGAGCATTTTTAAAGTTTACAATTAGTACTAAGGTAAAATGTTTTAACGACTAAATTAAAAAACTAAAATTTTGTCAGTTACGTTCCTTAATTTTTCAAGAACGGCTGTTTTTATTTTTCCACTGACGTTTTTACACAATTCTTCAAAATCAGTAATTAAACCTATGGACTTTAAAAGGGACATGTTTTTATTTTCTAATTTTTGAATTATATCAAGTACAAATCCATAATTGCCTTCGATGAAAAATAAATTGTGTGACAACTCTAAATGTTAATAATCTTTACATTTTTGCAAAGCTAAATATTTGGTAGACACCTATTGTACTTTTAAAAGAGCTTTAACATCGTTTTTTTTTCCTAGTTAAGTGATATATGGAGTATGTTTGTTATTCAGTAATATTTTACACTATGTTACACTTTTCTTACCTACGAAGTCCTAAAATACACCTTCAATAAGAGCGCTTACGTAAAAAAGTGTACAATGGTGTACATTATTTCTGAATAAAAGACACACCTATGGTAACATACGTTTTTGTAAAATGTGTTTTAATTCTGGGCTACTTTAGTGATATAAAACGCGGCTTCTGTCAGAAATATTAAAAACTTTTTGCTTGGCACACTATCCGGTAAATAAAAAGACGCCAAGCTGTCAAGAACGAAACGTATAACTGTCAAATTATTTGCCTTTTCCATCTATTTTGACGTAGTTAAATAAGACTTTTCTTTATAATTTTTTACTATAAACATCAATCATTAAGTGTGCAATGTGGTGGGCCTGAAGAATCTGTTGTATCATTTAATATAATATAAAAATAATTAATACCACCGATTTTTTTAATTTTAGAAAGTGCTCCTTCGCGGCATTTGGCATAATAAAAAAACAAACAAAAACATTTTTTCTTAATCTTAACTAAATGATGGGGTAAACCACCAAAGTTATGGTCAAATATGCACAATTTATTAATATAGGAAGAAGGCCAAAATATGCATTATATGCATTATATGCAAATTAAAATTGTTAACAATTAATTTAAAAAGACATAAATCGTTTAGATAAATAACTTTTTATTTTAAAATGCAAAAATCAAAAAATTTGCAATCTTTATAAATTCCGTCTAGTGATCGGTTCTATTGACAAAAAAATAAACAAGTGCCATGCCAGAAAAACTTCATATCGTCTTTTTTTGTATTCGTATACTTAACTTACTGGAATACTGTAATTTTGGTACTCGAGTACTTTTTGGTATAAAAATACCAAAAGTATTTGAATACTGTAACTTTGGTAATCGAGTAATCGAATATCTAAAGTATTTAAAAACTGTTATTTCAGTACTCGAGTATGTAAGTAGCTAGTAGGGATTCGAGACAGTTCTCAAGTCAGGTTGACTCGGCCCATTACAAGTGTCAACGAAAACATCCCAAGAGACCATTAGTAACTCAATTTAGGCAAAATGTGATGTAATAAATACGTTTTTATTTGCTTTTATATTTGTCGTAAGGATATATCTTATTTTTTTTACTCTCAGTAACACACACATTGGTCACATAAGCTAGGTATATAGTTTGTAATAATATCATATAAACGTAATATATACATTTACACTGCAACGCAAAATTAAGGGATATCGTTTTTTAACAGTGATTTTATAGTTAAATAATTTGAAAACTAACAAACCATTTTAAATTATTTTTGTTTTAGACCAAAGGTACATAATTTTTTTTTATTATTTATGGGGGACCATTTTATTACAACATAGTTTAATTGTAGGGGGTGAAATAAAGAAGTATGTTTTATAGACGGTTTTCAATTTCACGTGTGGAAAATAAGTAACACCAGACAAACCTCAGTTTTTCCCTAGTGTGCAAGGCCAGTAGTTTATCTATTAGATATAGTTTTGAAATTTGTCTCTAACTCTAATAGTTTTGAAAATATGCAATTTTTTCCTATGCGATGTTCATTTTTACTTTAATTATTATAATGTTTAGCAGTTTAGCCACAAAGTGATTACCATGATTACTTGACATACTGGTGAATTTGTCAACTGATTAGAATACGATCGCTACTTTAATACGAATAGTTTTTTATTTAAAATGTCTAGACGTCATTTAAGTCCAGAAGAAGTAAGTAGAGCTCTGGGTTTGTTAGCTTCTTGTATGTGTCAGAGTAAAGTTGCAACCCATTTTAATGTATCTCAGAGTGTAAACTGTCATCAGTATGTAAAGTAACCATGATAATCACTTTGTGGCTAAACTGGTCAACATTGATAAGTATTTAAAGTGAAAATGGACATCGCATAGGAAAAAAATGCATACTTTTGAAACTATTAGAGTTAGAGACGAATTTTAAAAACTATATGATAGATAAACCACTGGCCTTGCACACTAAGGAAAAACTGAAGTTTGACTGGTATCACCCATTTCCTATAGCTGAAATTGAAAACTGCCTATAAAACATACTTCTTTATTTCACTCTGTACAATAAAACTACGTTGTAATAAAATGCTTACTCATTAAAAATGGTTTTTTAGTTTTTAAATCATTTAACTTTAAAGTCACTGTTAAAAAGACGATATTCCTTAATTTTGCGTTGCAGTGAATTCGTATAAACAACTTTTGTTTTCTATCATAAATTTAAACTAAGGGATGTTTCTTAAATAACAAAACCAGTACACAAAATAATTTTATAAAGATGGTGTTGCCCCACCCTCCATAAGGCCAAAGAGCCAATGAAAAGGTGCTTTTAAAATACAGTTTATTAAACAGGCTCAGACGGCACTTATTATAGGTTAGGGCAAGTATATAAATATGTATGGTACCTAAATGGCACGCTATATCTTGCATGGATATGACGGTATTTTATGTTATACAATGTGTATCTGTACGCGCATATTGTAAAATACTCGCATATAGCTAAGGTTACGTACATTACATACAGATTACGTTGTAGACGTGTTGTGTTTTTTTATTAACTTGTAATGGTTATTAAGATTTTACCATAGATATTTAGCATTGTGATGTTGCAGTGTATTAAATTTATAAGTGCTATTTGAAAAATAATTAATATATTTTTTCTTATTTTAGTTTTGTTTTGTTGGTTTATGTAGCCAAATAATTTATTGTTAGCACTTGCAGGTATCTCTTTTTTTAAAGAGCTGAAGGTGCGAAATAACAATAATTACTTTTTCTTTTGCAACGTTTGTATGTAGTCTAGTCGAGAAGTGTGTTTCCTGCGAAAAATAGTTAGAAGGCTCCGAAAAATATGAGCTAATTATTCGACGCGAAATGCAAATCTAAGAAAGGCGTTTTGAGGATTTTTGCTGCCAATAAAAATTGCTATTGTTATTAACAAAAAACGAAAGAAAAAAAAGCCATTTCGATTTTTAATAATAACCCAAAAACCATAAGAGATAGCAGCAGACATTGCTAAAAGTTCCTCAAAGAGGAGGAAATTTTCGATAAAAAAGTCTCAATTCCCGTAGTTCCATCTACATTATTTATAATTTAACGCTGGAAATGGGCCTCCGCGCGACATAGTTGGTTGCGCGCTCGGCGTCAAAACCGAGTACGTCACACTAAATAATTTTGTATGGTATTAAATATTAATTAAAAATTTTAAATAATTATGGTCAATGTAAAACACTTTTAAGAATTTATTCCCGTTGAAAATTTAACTTAAAGTTAGTTTTGCAACAGGTTAGGCAATTGTCAATTAATAAAATTGTTTCGAACTTTCGTCTTCATTGTACATTAAAAAAATGTTTAAATAATTGTCGTATAAATTTTTCGCTTCGTGAAGCCCTTCTTATATACATACTTATCACGATAATGCCAGAAAGTTTTTAAAAAATTAGTCCTTTGTTTATAATAATTTTATAACTTTGACAATATTACCCTGATTTTATATTTTTTGTTAAAGTTATAAATAAACAAAGTTTTAAACATTTTTAAACTTTTATGGCGTGTACTTTTAGGTAGTATATAAGAAGAGTTTCACGACGCAAAAAATTTATACGACATTATTTAAACATTTTTTTTTAATGTACAATGAAGACGTAAGTTCAAAATAATTTTGTTTATTAACAATTGTCTAACTTGTTGAAAACTAACTTTAAGTTAAATTTTCAACGGAAATAAATTCTTTGAAGTGTTCTAAATACATCATAATTTTTTTAAATTTTTCAACTAATACTCAATACCCTAAATAAAATTATTTAGTGTGACGTACTAGGTTTTGACGCCGAGCGCGCAACCAAAAATATCGCGCAGAGGCCCATTTTCAGCGGTAAATTAAAATATAAATAATGGAGATAGAACGGGAGTTGGGATTTTTTTATCGGAAATTTCCTCCCCTTCAAGGATCTTTTTTGCAATTTGCGCTTTCTCTTATGGTTTTTAAGTACCTAATCATAAAAAATTGAAATGGCTTTTTTTTCTTTTGTTTTTTGTTATTTACAATTGCAATTTTTATTGGCAGAAAAAATCCTCAAAAGACCTTTTTATATTGTTTGCAGTAGACATACTTCTCGACTAGACTCATAAATTAAAAGCTCAATAAACAGAAAAAAAACAACTCAAACAATAGCTGCCATATATCATCAATTAGCTGTAAATTTGGTGTACCTTGTTCTATTATTTTTGTTGTATACAAAAGATACTGTTACTGTTCGTATCGATAATCAAAAGGTAAAAAAACAAAAACGATTATTAATAAATGATATTAATAATCGGTAATTGTCTCGAAAGTTGCCTCCTCTCCGATTTTGACCAAATTTGGTATACGGGGGTTTTTTGGGGCGCTGATTACAAATCTGAAAAAAAAGTTTTCGGCAACGTTTCGTTTTCGAGATATTCATCAACAAAGTTGAAAATCAAAGTAACCTCATTTTCACTATATTCCACCTTTTTTTGTACACAATTCTTGATTTTTACACTAAAGTGGCACACAATATTTTATAAACACCTTTTAAAACCTTTTATTTATTTTACACCTTTCTCCCATTAAATTGCGAACTTTCAAGTTCAAAGGCAGCAGATATATTTGCTAGTGTATACATGGTTGCAGCCACGTTGGGGGCGTGTGAAAGTGGATGTTTGCTTTTAAATGGAAAAATGGTGTAAATTAAATATAAAAAACAAGTGTTTAAAAGGTGTTTGTGAAATATTGTGTGCCAATGTAGTGTAAAAATCAAGAATTCTGTGCAAAAAGAAGGAGGAATAGTGTAAATAAGATTTTCAACTTTGATGATGAATATCTTGAAACGAAACGTTGCCGAAAAATTTTTTGAATCGTAATCAGCGCCCCAAAAAACCCCCGTATACCAAATTTGGTCAAAATCGGAGAGGAGGCAACTTAAGAGACAATTACCTAATATTCTTTACAACGAATTTAAAAATGAATTCCCTGACCATTGGTCTTACTAAAGGACATGGCACACATAACATGGGATTCTGGCTCTCAAACGATTTTTTTAAAATTTGAGTATGTTGTTTCTTAGATCAATAAAAACATCTTTTAAATGGGACATTTTTGTGCAGGCCTATAGGGTGGCCCAAAAACACTGAGAAGTTGCAGCTTAACTGTTGAATAATTTCAATATGAACGCATAAAAAGAGTGAAATTTCGTCTAAACCCAACGGAATAATATTTTATATATTTGTTTAGAGTTAAAATAATTTGATTTAACATTTAACACATACAGGGTGGTCCAGTACCGGATAAATAATATGGATTGTGCCAACTAAAATGTTAATATCGTGATATACTTGTATATATTTTTAAAAATTACAGTTTATAAGGGTAAATTTACGTAAAATTATATTGGTTTATTGTCCGGAATATACAGGGATATTGGGTATTAAAGATTTTTTTTTGGTTTGTTCCTATTGATCTAAGAAACAACATACTCAAATTTAAAAAAATCGTTCGAGAGCCAGAGTTCCATGTTATGTGTGCCATGTCCTTTACCGAATTAAGACCCAGGTGGTGTGTACTCGCAGGATCTGCTGGTACGCACAATGTATGTGTGAGTATCATGCATCAAAATTACAAAGCGATGATTGAGGCTGTTAGTCTAAAAAATATCTCTTATGGTACTCTAAAGGATTATAAAGACTATATAAACTTTGTCCTTTGTAAGAATCCGACACAAAATTTTATTTAAAAAAGCGTAAGCGTTGTCCCAAAATTCAAATATTTTCAGACTGCGTTGAAAATATTATGGAAGTAAATTCCATTAGTCAAGTAATCTTTACTACATGGTAGGCGACCGACAGATGTACACTGGTAAAGTAGTAACTATGAACGCAAGACTTTATTAAAGCTCTTTCTTTTGCATGGGAAATGTTGATTCCTTATCACTTTATTGCTAAGCAGCAATCTAGGTTTATCAAAGATAAAACAAAAACAACCTTTAAGCTGGTAAATTGCTTGTTTTATTATATTATGCTTAAGTTGCTTAAAATGCTGTCCAGCAATTACATTATAATAATGATCAATGTTCAATAACATTTTAGCTATTTATCTATGTCTGACTGCACTACTTATGTGCTGTATTCTAAATGCAAAAAAGCTTGTACCTGAAATCTGCAAAGTTATTTCCAAAGTTTAAAAGATCATTCATATATTTATATCAGAGACGGAGCCAAAAAGAACTTCACAACCCGGTATCAAATGAATAATCAAACGAACCATAGGATTGATTTTGGAGTAAATGCTGAATGGCATACTTTTGCAACTGTCCATGAAAAAGACGCTTTAGATGGCGTTGGAGCTATTATAAAAAGAGAAGCTACAAGTGCGAGTTTGCAAGTCTCCGACAATGAAGCACTTGTAAATGATCAGAGCCTTTTTAATTGAGCTAACAAACGACAATTCGACAAAAAGTTTTTTCTATTTACTAAGAAGGATCCTGAAACAACTCTTTCATTTCTTAAAAATGGATTCAATAAATGTCCAGCAGTTACAAAAATCTAATCAGCGCATGGATTCATCCCGAATGCAGATAAAACTCTGTATGTACTACAATACTTGAATGCAATAAAAGCTACTCGCAGAAATTGAATATAATTATGATTGAATAAGTTATTTTTAAAAAATTAATACTCATTTTAATAGTAAAAGGCAAGGGGTTTTATTAAAAACAAGCACCTCGATAGTGAAAGGCAAGGGAACTCACTAAAAACAAGCACCCCGATAATGAAAGCATGGGGACTCACTAAAAACAAGCACCCCGATAGTGAGAGGCAAGGGGACTCATTTAAAATAAGGACCCCAAAGAGAGCAGTAAACTTCTAAATCCACGCCGTTGCTTTCGGGTAGTGCTAAAAGTAGTAATTTCCAATCAAGAATTATATCTGTTAGGTTGCATCCACCCTTCTGAATTTTGCAAATCTGACTTCAAATTCGTGATTATAGTACCCCAAAAGTCATCATATACCCCAAAACGGTTGATTTTTGAAAATTTCTCCCTCTAGATTAAATCCGCTGTCTAAAATTTTGTAAATTCCCCACAGATTCTTGATTAGCAAGCCAAAAAACTACCAGATACCAAATTTGAAGATAATCGGTTGATTTTTGAAAATTGTGTCGGACTTTTACGTTAACCGGATCACTTGCGTATCCAAAATATGGGTTAATGGATCTTGATTCTTGAGATACCAAAATAATAAATAGCTTTTAAAAAATAGCCGAAAGATAGCCGGCGAAATTTAAAATTCAAAATGGCAGCTCCAATTTGGCGACCGGAAGGTGGAAAAAATCAAGTATAGGGCAAAAAAAGCTTTCAGAAAAAAATGCGCAACCCATTCGCTTGTTTTTTGGCTCCAATCGAACCTGAAGGATACCCTTTAATAGCTGGTGTTATTGGATCAGAAAATCCAACATGGCGGTTCACATATAGAGGTGAAAGTTTAATATTTTAAACTTTTTTAAAAAAATCAACTAATTTGCACCAAATTTGGTATATGAGGGTCTTTGGGGTCGCTGATCACATTACGAATCCGGGCTCGGACTTACAAAATTCAAGGTGGCAGATCCAACAAGAACAAAATTTTTAAAAATCAACCATCTATTCTAAAATTTGGTATGTGGAGGTTTTTTCGCGCCCCGATCACGAATCTGGGGAGAATTTAAAAAATACAAGATAGCGGATTTAATATGGAGGCCTGAATATTAAAAAATCAACCTTTTTTCTTAAAATTCGGTATATGGGGGTTTTGGGGTACTAATCATAGCTTTGAAGTCACATTTTTATAATTCAAAAGGATAATGCAAGCTGACAGACAACATTCATGATTGGAAATTACTACTTTTAGTACTACCCAAGAGCAACGGCGCGGATGCAGTAGTTTTCTGCTCTTTTTGGGATGCTTATTTTTAGTCAATCCCCTCGCCTTTCATTATTGGGTGCTTGTCTTTAGTGAGTCAACTCGCCTTTCGCTTTGGGGGTGCTTGTTTTTAGTGAGTCAACTCGCCCTTCGCTATGGGGGTGCTTGTTTTTAGTGAGTCCCCTTGTCTCTTACTATTAATATGCTTAATAATTTTTTTAAATCAACTTACTTAATCGTAATTATATTTAATGTTTGCCAGTAGCCTTTTTTGCGTCCAAGTATTGTAGTACATATAAAGTTTTATGTGCATTTGGGATGAACCCATGCACTGATTGGATTTTTGTAACTGCGGACATCTATTGTATCTATTTTTAGGGCATAAAAGAGTTTTTTCATGATCCTTCTTAGTGGTGGTAGAGTTTTTTAGCTCAATTAAAAAGGCTCTAAACATTTACAAGTGCTTTATTTTCGGAGACTTGTAAACTTACTCTTGTAGCTTCTCTTTTTATAATAGCCCCAAGGCCATCTCAAGCTCTTTTTCCATGGACAGTTGCGGAAGTATGCCATTCAGCATTCACTTAAAAATCTATCTTATGGTTTATTAGATTAACCATTTAATAACGGTTTGTGAAGTGTTGTTTGACTCCGTTACTGATATATATGTTTTTTTAAATTTTTGAAATAACTTTGCAGATTCAGGTACAAGTTTTTTTTGCATTAAGTATACAGCAGCATTATAAGTAGTGCAGTAAGACATAGATAAATACCTTAAAGGTTGTAATTGACTCTTTGATTTATAATAAACTACAGCAGGAAATATTGGGCATTGTTCATTATTATAATGGAATTGCTGGGCAGCATTTTGAGCAATGTAAGTATAAATTGAACAAGAACTTCGCCAGCTGAAAGGTTGCTCTTTTAATTCTTGAAAAAGTTAGATTTCTTTTCTAGTTCGAAACCCAGCACACACCACTTATTTTTTGTGGGCCTGTGTTATTAGCAAATAATTTACAAAATACCTTGTAAATTAATATTTCCAATTTAATGCCATTGTTTATAGCTAATTGTAAGTATAATGCATAAAGTTTTTATTAAAATTTATTTTTAAAATATTACCAATTCTTCAACATGAATTCACCTTGCACTACAGTATCCTGTTCAGTCCTATCAATGAACACATTTATTGCCTTTGTATTAATCTAGTCTAAACAAGGGCCCCTAATAACACACTGTGGCGGTGTGTCATTATGAAAAAGTTGTGTGCCGTGTATCATTGCGTCTGCCTGGGATGCTCCTGAAATGATTATAATTAAGGAAAGCAAAGATCTGCCGTCGCCCGCCTATGGCGCCGCTGCGTGAAACGTCCGCTGGCGCATTTTTCTCAATGGACCTTTGTTAATGCCCTTTTCGATTCCGAAGTGATTTTGAATGAACTTCAATTGGCTTAAGGGATGCACCACTACGTCGTTAAATTTTATTGTTGGGAATAGCACTAAACGGCTTTTTAATGTAGGGCTGCGTGCCGATTAGGTTTAATGTTGCTGACCATTCAAGCAGCAGAATTCAAAAAGGGATAAAAAAAGTTGGGCTTGTATGTGAGAAAGTTTGTTTGACTTAGTAAGCTCCATTTTACTGGAAATAATTCAGTAGCTTAAAAAATAATGTTTAAAGATTAAAAGTGTACATATATTGATGGACGTCAATATGTACAGAATGATTTAAAGAAAAGTTTAAATACATATAAAGTAAAACAGTTATAAGCATACTTTTATTTGTAATATATTTCCTAAACAAAAAAATGCCTGGTACAATAAACGTTAAAAGCATAAAAATATAAATAAAAAGCCAAATAATTTGTTTTACCCTAAATGAAATTGTTAAGACAATGAACGCAAAATAACTAGAAATCCCCACCTTTTGATAATTTCACAGGTCCACAAAAAAACGGTTTGTGCTGAAGGTCGGAAACGAGCCTAAAGAGGCGTTATTTCAGATATTAAGATTTTTTTAAATTTAATACGTTAATATCTCAAAAACTAAAGAAACATACACGAAACTTTATTTGACATAAACTATGTATTTTTACATGACCTTTAATTTAAGTTAAGCTTTTTTTGTATAAATGCAATATTTTTCGAGTTATAATCAAAAAACCAAATTTTCAGATTTCTTTCTGGAAAAAAATTAAAAGATTTTTTTTCTATTTTTTGATTTTTTCTGCAAATTTTAAGTGATTTAAGATTCAAATAAAATATATAATTTATTATTAAAAAAAAAAACTCAAAAATCATGGAACAATTTGGAAAGCTTTATTTTTGGTTTTATACATTTTTTGTATCTCTTATAGTTTATATAATCGTAGTCCAAACATTCCGTAGTAGCAGGTTTTTGTCGGTAAATGTACCGATATGTTATTTTTTATCAAAGACAAAATGTCATCAATGTGAGACTTGACTAGGATACAATAAGTAGTGAGTCAATGTATTTGCAAATTGCAGTAGGATATTACAGAAAGAGAAACAAGCAGAAACCGCAAGATGATAATATCATAAAGAAGTAAACACTAGATCCTGATTTTTAACGGTTTTTTGGGGTTTTCTTGATTTTTTGCTGTTTGATCCACATTTTTGACTTCAGATTCGTGTTCAGCGGAAAATCTTAGTCTGACACCCAGCACACACCACTTTTTCTGGTGGACCTGTGTGTTTAAATGTTTTGACCATGCCTTAAAAAAGCCGTATTTTACTTTGTTATCTAACATGAACCACTGTTTCTGTGATAAACTTAATATTAAGGGTAATAACCATTACAGATGGATATTCAGTGGACCTAATTAATTCGTGTATGGAAAAAATAGGATAAGTCAAAAAATGTGAAAATTGAGCTAATGTAAATTATACAATAATTAAAATATTAATTTAATTTTTTCGATAAAATATTTTGGAAACTCATAGCTTTTTAATTAAAAAGTTGGTAGAATTAAGACAATGTTTTAAAGGACAATTTAAAGTATTTTAGTTACAGTTTAGTTTACAATTACTTATTTTCCACATTTTTTGACTTTTTCCAACTTTTTTCATTAACGCGCCTATTAACCATATGAACGGGAACAAGATTATTAATATAATATATGGATTTCTATATTTTAGTTTACATTTCAAGTAAACAACCGTTTTATAAATATAAAAAAGATTTATTAAATTATAAAATAATAAATTTTGATACGGATTCATAGCATTTACTTAAATATCCAGATTTTATAGTAGGTACAGTCAAAGAAACCAAAGTTCTATTAAATACACACATTTAATAACCATTTTAAAAATTAAAAACAAAAAAAAAGTAGGGTATGCTAGAGTGGAGACCTACAAAAAATTCACCTGTACAGTGTATGTATCATAAGTGCCAAAAAAAATCAGTATTAGGGCCATATTATCAAACATCTATAAGGCAGTATTAGATTATACTAAAAAATAAAAGAAAAAAAAATTGAAGGGTTTTTAAAAGCACTAAATATCTAAAATATTAGAAACCTAATTCAAAAAGACCTTAAATAAATAAAAATATTTATTTAAATAACCATTGAAAAATAGATATAATTATGTATATACCGAACATCAATACTTAACAACACATTTTTTAAAATTAATAGTCATGAAGAATATATTAAAAATTTTAAAAGTAAAAAAATATTTAAATGAGGAAATGTTATATTTTTTTAATTAAAATCATTTGTTCTTTATATATTTTTCAATAAAATCAATTGTTTTTTTTTAATTAATAAAATAAGAGTACTTAGATGCATTTCATCTATGCCCACCTACTTGTTCCTTTTTTTGGAAATATAAAACCTAAAATATTGTGCAACATAAGTAAAAAGCACCTAGTATAGTAATTTTAAATACGGATTTGTGGGTTTATTTTAGGCAACGTTTTGGTGATACTTAAAACATTAGAAAAAGATAACCACATTTAATAATATTTAAATATTTTTTCTACAAACGTCAGTTTGATTTTTACTATGCTGTCAGCTGTCAGTGTCTAAAGTGTCATTTTATGACACTGGTGTTAAAAGTAATTACTTTTAGCACTTGTGCTAAAAGTGATTTACTTTTACACAGATAAGAAATTACACAAACGTAATACTTAGATCAAAATAAATTATTTATTTAATTAAAAGTACAATTACCGAAAATATTATTAGAATAAGAAACTCCATGGCCAATCTCATTGGTGGTTGTTACACAATTTACTTTGGATAAATATACCTAGGCAGGAAGCAATGTCATCCACCAAAGTTTTGGACAAAATTTAATCAGCATTCTTTTTCTCTTGTTCTATATAACCCTCTGCTACTATACTGGACTTCCATACACTGTATCAGCAGGGTCCGCCAACAAATTAGCTGAGGAACGCCGGAAGCAATATCCAGTGTAAAGATAGAAAATCAGGCAAATTTGAAAATTTTTCCATTTGAGCAGGCATTTTACCAAATGTGTTGATTCCAACTGAAGTTATGGCACACTTATTCTTTAAGCATCTTACAAAAACTCTTAAATGATTAATATATTTACTGGACGAAGGGCTATGTACTTTTTATAATAGTTTATGGTAATTGTCTCGAAAGTTGCCTCCTCCCCGATTTTGACCAATTTGGTATACGGGGTTTTTTTGAGGCGATGAGTACGAATCTAAAAATAATTTTTTGGCAAAGTTTCGTTTTCGAGAGATCCATCATCAAAGTTAAAACTCAAAGTAACCTCATTTTTACTATTCTTGATTTTTATACTTAAGTGGCCCATAATATTTTATAAACACCCTTTAAAATCTTGTTTTTTTATTTATTTTACACCTTTTATCCATTAAATTGCAAACTTTTAAGTTCAAAGGCAGAAGCCATATTTGTTTACAAAAAATCTAGTGTATACATGGTTGCAGCCAAGTTGCAGGGTGTGAAAGTGGAGGTTTGCAATTAAATGGAAAAAGGTAAAAAAAATATAAAAAAAAGTTTTTAAAAGTTGTTTGTGAAATATTGTGTGCCAATTTAGTGAAAAAAATCAAGAATTATGTGCAAAAAGAAGCAGGAATAGTGTAAATAAGGTTAGTTTGATTTTCAACTTTGATGATTAATATACCAAATTTGGTCAAAATCGGAGAGGAGGCAACTTTCGAGACAATTAACTAGTTTATATACAAGGTACCACTAATTACAAAGGTTCGCTGCACATTAGTTTTTGTGTCCGGAATATGCACAATTAGTGAAGTTCTCAAATCTTCGATGTAATTTAATGTCAAATTACACAGTTCTTCTCGACGACAGGCTCCAAATACACCGAAAATTGCAGATACTTTTTGCATAAGATATATTTCATTCGGGGCTTCTGCGAGAAATTTGTCGATTTGTTCCCTTGTCAATATTTTTGACTTTTTCGGTTAATAACATTCACCCTTTTGCTTTAAAAAGGCAACTAGGTTGTAATATCTGCTTATGTCCTGATTATTTATGTTCATCATCGCCTTTAACATGGAGTAATTTGACCAGAGCATAGACGATTTCCATATTTTGGACTTTTCTTCAAAGTCCGCAAGGAGCACTTGTTCACTGGCATTCTTGCCACTAGCTTTATTGGCAGCTTTTTCGATTTTCACCGGAAGAAATTTATTTTCTTGATCACTTTCCATCGAAAAAGAATTCGCGATTATTTGACGTTACTTTTCAACAAAGAAAAATCAACAAATTTGATTTTTTTTTACCTTAGCAACTTCTTTCATAGATAAATTAAATAAAATTAGATTTTAAAAATAATGATAATGTCGACGATAAAAAAATCATTAATTTGAATTTTAATGGTGTTTGTACAAAAAATTGTGTATAATATACGTGCTAAAAGTGATTTTATTTTGCTCGAAGGCATGGAACACTTCCAAACTTCCCTTAACACAAAATAAAAAGTCACTTTTAATATAATATATAACTATAAAATATTCTGCATGAACCTTGCTGTGGCATTAGCTTTAAACAATTTATGTAGAATAAGATTTAAATCTAATATGAAATAGACAACTGCACCGATAGTCCGTATGACGAGGTCAAGAATTAGTCGGTAAACTGCCTCTTCTTTGTGGGGAAAGGTACGCTCGTTTTAAGTTACCCGTGTTGATAATTAGTTCCATACTGGATGTTGTTATTATTATGGTCCCCTCATAGTTCACGATTTTCCAGCCCTGGGTGTCAACTATGGTAACCATAAGAGATACAATCTCATAAGTGGTGAAGGCTCCGTTTTCGGTGTCTACAGGAGCAGCATATATTTACTATATTGATCTATAAAAGACCACGATGTGCTTGGTACTTTCCAATGTTTGGAAAAGGCCACGAAGGCTTATATAAAGCCCAAGTAACGTATAAGAGTTAAGATCCATATTATTTAACTAATTGAACGGCAACCTGGCAGTGTTACCAAGTAGACCAGTCGTTAGAGGTTTTTTCCTCTAACTACCACCAAAGTTGTTGAAATTTGGCATACTAGTGGATTTTGAGGCGCAAAATCGAAAAATCAACGAATCCCTGCTGAGACGTGTCGGTCATTTTTATTCATGAAGGGATAGTTTTTTCTTAAAAATAACGCTGCCATTAAAAAAAAAACAAAAATTTTACGCTAGAAATGACTTTTTACACATCTACGATATGTTTGTTCTAAGTTTAAGAAATTTTCACCCCCCAAAGACTCGCGAAAGCCCGCAAAATTGATTATTCAAAAATTTTCCGACAGTTTCCGTACTGAAATTGTATATTTGCTATAACGTGGAAAAATCTCGGAGAGAGTAATATACCAAACGAAAGAACAAGTCTGAACCTTCATTTTTTGTACAGCAAATTCGTTCACATAAATAAATAATGTTATGGCAACAGTAAGACTTGAACATGTCTTCATTAACCTTTATTTTAATCTTATATGCTCCTTGCTTAATAATTATAGTAACTTAAGGGTCAGATATATTTTTTGAGTCATGTGATTATAATTACTACCATTTGGCTGGATAGGATTTACTTCTTTTTTGTGTTATGTGCTTTGCAACTTGTGAACTTTTTTGACCGTCTCCTCCTGTTAATCAACAAATCAGATTTCGATCATTGTACGCATTATAAGCAACATGTTAATAGTATCATTTTAAAGGGGAGGAATAGATCTTTAAGAAAATATGTCTTCATTTTTTAATATACTTAAGAAATTCAAATTATTCGAGAAAGAATAAGAAGTTATAAGACATCATATCATCTCGAAAAATGACACGGCATGTCGGCCAGAGTGGTCTTGAAAAATTCCGCTTATACTTTTCTGAAAGAGCAAGGTCCCAGCTTTAAAATGCATGTACTTAAATTTCCCGGATAGGCTCCTGGAATGGCTATTTCAACTTTGAGTATCGGATAAATCTTAGGGAAAAACTTTGTATCTCCTGTAGACGCAGGCGGCCATGTTGCATTGTGCGCAGAGTAGGCAAAACAACGCGTCGTCTTTGCACAGGCGGCAAGCTCGGTGTGTTTACAAGCTGGTTTGCTCTTACCGGTGTTAAATAATTTTTTTGGAAGTGTTTATTTATATATCTGCCAATAGTTGACAGAAAAATGAAAGAAATAGGAACAATTTCAAAATACACAGGGCAGGGAAAACAACACCAACAACAACGTGTCATTTTGGCACAGTCGGCTTGCTCGGGGTGTTTACAGGCTAGCTAGTGAAAAAGTTAGTTCTTACAGTGTTTATCTGCCAATTTGCTGCTAATACTCTACAGAGATTTGTAAAAACTATTGCTTGCTAGTGCAAAAGTTTTGTGAGAGTGTGGGACTCTGCTGGTGCTAAGAAAGTTTTTTTTGCGATGATAGTTCCAGGGATGTATTTTTGGATTTTTGCGAATATGACTAATTTAATATTACTTTTAAATATTTTGCCTTGAATAACGATGCTCAATAAATCTTGGTTTAATTAAAATTATTCATCTTATTTTTCCTACTAGTTTCCATATCTTTTCCTCCATTACCCGATTCTATTTACATCTTTTTCACAGCCATGTCTTTTGCAATTAATACTTTCCCGAACTTATACATTGGAAATTATTTTTTCAACATATTTTGGGCCAGAATTATTTTTAATGATTGACTGTTAACTTTTTAGACCAATCTTATGTTCAGCGACTGCAAAAACCTATATAGAATGTACCTGCATGATTCTTTATCCCATTTTTTTAAAACAATATTTAATTGTTTAATTGTTTAGAAAGGTATGAATTCTCAATTACGACAAGCTGTGAGCCGGAAAATCGCAATTACAAATTAGGTTTTGCTTATTGATATTGGGCTAGCTTTGAGCCCCGAACGGTCTATTTTGCAACATAAAATTGTTAATAACAATTGACCATCAACTTCCTAGGTCGTATGAACTCGAAAATCGAGATCAGCTACGAAAAAAAGTGCAGAATTCCAACTCGAGATCTCAAAAATCTATAAAATATAAGCAGCGCCGTACGTATTGGTGCCCCCTGCCTCCTCCGGAGCCTGGTCACAACTCAGATATTCATCATGCTTTTATCGCACTTGTGAAGTTCACTGCAAGAGAGATTAGGACTTTTTTCTCGTTCTTTCTGCTTTTAAAGAATAGTACCGAATTTCATAAACTTTGGACTCGGTTAAAAGCAGGGAGCAGCGCCGGATTTAGACTTCGGCGGCCCATAGGCAGAGCATGTGGTGGGGGCCCTTAAGTCGTTTGTGGTTAACTGTTGAAAGTTCCATTAGGGTCAAAATTTCCATTAAGGTTAAAGAAGAGAGCTACTGAATAAGTTCATCAAACTAAGGAAAGCCAAAATATTTAATCTGCCCTCGGTCATGGAACTTCGAACAACCTCAAGTCTTATGTTCAAATTCTTCATACTGATACTTAACTGTTTATTTTTAAACAAAGCACCAGTTTATTCAAGTCTAGCGAGGTGCATACGTACAGGGCGCGCGCTTGGGCGGGTGGAGTGGAGCAGTGGTGCGGCGGCGGCAGGACTTTTTCCATAAATAGAGGAAGCGAGACACTGCTCTAAGCTTTATAAATGCGTCTCACTCGCTTTCTCAATGGGAAAAGTCCTGCTTTTTAATGGTTAAAATGATGCGCGCGCCGTGTGACACGCCATTTTCCTCTGTTGCTATTGTTCTAGCGCGGCGCGATAGAATGCGCAAAGGCGCCATATGGGTTCATATTTCGTGCTGCTTGATCTCGAAGATTTTTTATTGTTAACTTTTCGTCTAAGTATTTGTAATAAAACAGTATTTTTTTGTTTCTACTGAGCCTTTATCGATTTAATGTATTTTTTGTGGTGTGGTGGCGAGTCCCTTGTTGTAGAGGCCCATAGGCAACTGCCTATGTTGCCTATGCTTAAATCTGGCACTAGTAGGGGGCTATTTTTGCCTTAAACGACTGAATTAAAAAACGTTATAAAAGTAAAAATGCCACCAGAAGTACTCCTTAATAACGTCTGAGTAATATGGTGGGTCTAGAACTTACACTTTAATATCACCAGGTTACAGCAAATTTGCGACTACAAAAGCAGTTAGTTTTTGGGTCTCTAAATGCGAAAATCGTGTTGTGTTAAGACATTATAAATAACTTATCTGAAACATATTGACCTTAAACATACATAAGTATGTGTATATTATTGCATATATTCATACTATCAAAACGCCCTGTAAAATAATAATATTGGAGAGTCTAACAATATTGTACAAATACAGATATTTTATTCAATCTAAATAATTTATTGATTCAAGGTGCTGGAGATTAACTTGTGCAGTCACGCAAATTCACCATTCCCACAAGCCGACAATTAAAAATTTATCCCACAAACGCTTCTTAGATCTGCTGACTTATTAAAGCCCTTTCATTCCGTTGGATTTCTTACTTTAAATTGTTTTCCCGGAGATTATAACTTATTCAAGGGCTCTTAAATTATGAAACTAACCTCTGTTTTTGAGATAAGCATAACTAATGTTTCTTATAAACGACTATTTCTGGAAAATGCTTTCTCGATATGCATTAAATGCCACTGAGACGAAATTAAATGATTATGTGGTTACAATCCTTAATAATATGTCATCAAAATTATCCCTGTTTATGAAACTATTATGCTGTATATGTATGCAAATAACCGGTTACAAGTGTGTAAGTATTTCTTTATAAAGACCAGTTTATTAGAGCAAGGAAGTAACATTTGCGAAAGGTAAACCCCTAGTCATCAGGGTGTACAAAGATTTTAGAGACTTCCCAGGATCTTCAAGACTTCCCCGAAAAACTCGGGATTTCCCTAAAGATATATATATATATATATATATATATATATATATATATATATATATATATATATATATATATATATATATATATATATATATATATATATATATATATATATATATATATATATATATATATATATATGAAAGAAAATAGAGTTCTTTAATTTTGAATTTGGCGCGCTTCTTGCGGTTTATTATAAATGTCAAACTGATTAGTTTGAAGTTGACTTGGACGTTAGAATTATTAATAATAGTGAAATAGAAAAAGGGCCGTAAAGTAAACTTTGAATGAGATTTATTTTGTAAAGAAACGATTAGAATTAGTGGAAAAATAAACTTTGAATGTCGTTTCTTTGTTTTCAGGTGAGGTTTTTTTACAATAGTGTTCTAAATAAGATGTTTTCTTTGATAAGAAACTAATAAAATAAATCTTTGTTTTCAGAAGCAACACATTAGTTTATTTCCATCCAAAACCATAAGATATAGTCTTATAAAACGACATTTTGTTTATTGAAATACCTAACAGACGAAAACTATGGAACAGCTATGTTTTGAATTTGCAATATTGCCGTCGAGTGATGGAAAATCAAACGTCTATTGTGTAACCTCAATAACAACAAAAAATGAAAAAGTGTATGCTATACCAGAAGAACTACAGTCTGCTGGTTTTCATAAAGAGTTGATGAAGACAGCTGCGTATAATAAAGTGAAAAATAGTTTAAAAAAAGATATCAGACAAGAAAAGTTTGGATAACGATGACAAACGAACTAAATAAAGTCTACATAGATGAAGATGGTAATTTACAATTTGGAGAGCAATATCTAGAAGAAATGGATCAAAAGCAAGCATCTGGTGGATTAGAAAAAAAAACAGATTCATTGGAAAAATTATTTCCAAAATTAATTGAGAATACACAAGATTTTAAAAAACAGAATTTAAAATATATTGCAGAGAAGTTTGTGATTGAAAAATTTACAAGTAAAAACTCAAATCCAAGCCAATGGATTGATATTTTTCAAAGGGAATGTTCACGCTTTGATATTATGGAAGATGAGAAGAAAATTGAAATACTTAGACTATTTATGGACAAAAGTTGTGTTGAGTGGTACAGTTCTATGATTATAAAATTTACACTAAACTCTGACTGGACAATATGGAAAAATAAGTTTTGTGAGTCATTTGCAAACCAAGGCTGGAATCAAGTGACTTATGCGCTGTTATTTAAATACAAGGATGGTTCTTTGGTGGACTATGCCATAAAAAAGGAAAAACTTATACTCGAAATGAGGAGATCAATAGATACAGGGCACTGGTGGATCTTATTGCTGCAGGTTTGCCAGGATTTGTACTAGAGAAGATAAATAGAGAAGGAATGAAGGATACAGTAAATTTATTCAATGAAGTGAAAAAGTATGAACATTTGGTAAATAAAAATAGGAATGGGGCATACAGAAAATATGAAAATCAAAAGATAAATAAAAAAAATGAAGAACATACTCCTTGCAAAATATGCGAAAGGTTAAATAAAGGTACTCGCTACCATCCGAGGCTGCATGCTGGTTTAAGGTTAAAGATGTCGATAGATTAAATAGAAACTCTATAAGGCATGTAAATAATTCAGTGATTGAAGCAGAGTTAAATGAAACAGAACAAAAAACTAATAGTGACACCACTAATAAAAGTCAAACTACTATTAAATGATAAATTAGAAATATATGGAGTATATGATTCAGGCTCGAATGTTCTCTCAATAATTCCAATTATTAAAATTAAAAACAAAGAAAAACAGTTTAAATAAAGAAAATTTAGTTACAATTAGTGGTGTTCAAAAGACAAGTGGTTTGACAAATCTAAAAATAAAAATTTTTGAAAAAAGAAGAAAATATAGATGTTTATATCATTGATGAACCAAATTTCCGACTATGATTTTTAATAGGATTAGACATGATAAAGAAATATAATCTGATACAAAATATGAGGATTTAAAAATAACTCAAAAACAATACTTACATCAAGAAAAAAAAGGAAAGGATAAATAAAGAAAGAAACGGGGGTAACAAATATAGAAAGGAATACGAAATAAATTTTAATGAGCATATTAACGAA
Organism: Listronotus oregonensis; assembly: GCA_019359885.1. Classification (NCBI taxonomy): domain Eukaryota; kingdom Metazoa; phylum Arthropoda; class Insecta; order Coleoptera; family Curculionidae; genus Listronotus; species Listronotus oregonensis. The sequence continues at coordinate 31,326 of JAHBCN010005229.1, forward strand.
AAGGAATTTGAAATAAAAGTTAATCATTTAGATGAAAATAAAGGGAAGAAATTAATAAAATAATACAACAATATAAATCAGTATTTGCCAAAGACAAGTATGATGTAGGAACAGTTAAAGAATATGAAGCAAGAATAGATTTATTAGTGGATAAATACTGCAACAAAAGGCCATACAGATGCACTATAAAAAGACAAAAAAGAGATAGGGAACAGATAGCAAAACTATTGGATAATAAGCTTATAGAAGAGTCATACAGTCCATTTGCATAAACGGTAACATTGGCATTTAAGAAGGAAGAAATAAAAAGTCAAGACTATGTGAGACTTCAGGGATTTAAATAAAATAGTAGTGGCACAGGCTCAACCTTTCCCATTAATTGAAGACCTGATGATAAAGACAAGGAATTGCAATTATTTTACAAGCCTAGACATAAACTCGGCTTTTGGTCTATACCTCTAAGAGTAGAAGACAGGAAGAAGACAGGCTTTGTAACGCAGGAAGGACATTTTCAATGGACTTGTTTACCATTCGGTTTGAAAACATCACCAACAATATTTCAAAGAATATTAAGTAATATACTTAGAAAATATAAACTTTACGGATTTTGCCGTGAATTACATAGATGATATCCTGATATTTTCCAAATCATTCGAAGAACACATAAGTCACTTAAAAAATTGCTGGAAGCAATTCAAACAGAAGGATTTCGATTAAAATTTACAAAATGTACATTTGCATCAGATTCAATCAAATACCTAGGACATATTATTCAAAATAATTCGATAAAACCAGTGAAGGACAACTTAATTTCGATAAGGAATTTCCCAGTACCAGAAACCCAGAAGAATGTTAGACAATTTTTAGGAAAAATCAACTTTTCCACAATCCCCATACCAAGAAGTGCAATAATACTAGACCCACTACATAACTTACTTAGAAAAAATCAGAAATTCTTTTGGTCTGAAGAATGACAAAAAGCGTTTGAGAAAATAAAGAGCTTATTATGTTCACAACCAATATTAGAAATATTCGATCAAGATCTACCAATTAACATTTATACCGATGGATCGCTGGAGGGCGTTGGAGCAGTTTTGAAACAACTACAAACAGATGGTAAAGAAAAACCAGTAGCCTACTTTTCCAAGAAAGTAACTGGAGCTCAAAAGAAGAAAAAGGCGATATATTTAGAATGTTTGGCCATCAAAGAAGCACTGAGATATTGGCAGTACTGGTTAATAGGTAAATCATTTACAGTTTACTCAGACCACAAACCATTGGAGAACATGAACTTAAAAGCAAGAACAGATGAAGAGCTGGGTGATCTGATGTATTATCTTTCACAATATGATTTTAAAATAAAATATTCCCCGGGAATAGAAAATTTAGAAGCAAACTGTTTAAGTCGAAATCCTGTGTTGGAACCAGAAGAAAATATAGAAGAACAATTAAAAATAGTGAACTTAGTTACTTTAAAAGATATTATGATGGATCAGAATGTAAATGAAGAAATACAGAGAAACAAAAACAAAATAATTAAAAGGAATAATGTATACTACAAAAAAATAAGAAACAAAGAGAAAATAATAATAACAGAAGAATTTAGTATAAGACTTATAAAACAAATACATGAGGATCTGTGCCATATTGGAGTTGGACAAATGCTAAGGACTCTTAGTTCACTGTATGTAACAAAGAATTTAACAAAGAATATAAAAAACATTTGTAGAAGTTGTGAAATTTATAAAAACAAAACAAAGGACAGGACAGATACGGATTGATGTCACATTTAGGTCCGGCGACAAGACCTTTTGAAATAGTATTACTGGACACAATTGGCGGTTTTGGTGGTTCAAGATCAACTAAGAAATACCTACATCTTTTAGTAGACCACTTCACTAGGTACGCATTTATTATAACATCAAAAACCCAGAGTGCACATGATTTTATAAAGCTAATAAATAAAGTCACCGAAAACAGATGAGATTGAAAAAGCTTCTCACCGACCAGTATCCTGGAATAAACTCAAAAGAATTCAAGAAATTTCTTAGTGAAAACAAAATAACAATGATATTTACAGCAGTGAATGCACCTTTTTCAAATGGCCTGAATGAAAGGTTAAATCAAACACTAGTAAACAAAATTAGATGCAGAATAAATGGAAATGGAGAAAGAAGACTACAATAGCACATGAATGCGTAGAAAAATACAATCAGACTAATCACTCAATAACTGGCTACGCACCTTGCTACTTGTTATATGGGACAGATGTTAAAGTCGTACCAAATGAGCTACGCAATAAATGTATACATAGTGACTGGATCAGAGACAAAGAAAGAGTGCTTAATAATACTTTGAAATCACATTACTATAACAAAATGCGCTATGATAGAAAAAGAAAAAATAGAGAATTTAAGGTTGGAGATATGGTATATGTAGAAAATGGTAATAAACTAAATAGGAAAAAGCTAGATGAACTGAGAATTGAACCATATAAAATAGTAGAAAAAAAACGAATACAATTTATAAGATAGATACAGGACACAGGAAAACAGAGTCAAATCTATTTCATGTTACAAAACTAATTCCGGTACAAAGATGAAAAAGAGGAGGAAACCAGTAAAGAAGAGTTGGAAGAAGAACTTGATGAGATCGGAAGAGAAAACTCATAGATGAATTTTCTTTCCCGGGAGGGGAGATGTAAAGAAAATAGATTTCTTTAATTTTGAATTTGGGCGCTTCTTGCGGTTTATTATAAATGTCAAACTGTTAGTTTGAAGTTGACTTGGACGTTAGAATTATTTAATATTGAAATAGAAAAAAGGGCCGTAAAAGTAAACTTTGAATGAGGATTTATTTTGTAAAGAAACGATTAGAATTAGTGGAAAAATAAACTTTGAATGTCGTTTCTTTTTTGGGTTTTTCTAAGAAAAAAGCTTTTAACAAAATAAATGTTTTTAGAAAAAATTTTTATTTCCATCAAACCATAAGATATAGTCTTATATATATATATATATATATATATATATATATATATAAATATATATATATATATATATATATATATATATATATATATATATATATAATTTAAATATTAAAATAATATTTAAAATTATTAATTTTAAAATTATAAAATAATAAAAATATATTATATTTTATAGTCCTATGCATCATTGATTCATCAGTTATTAGGAATATTCAAATTATAACAATCTAGCAAATACATTTGGGTTTGGGAAAACAAATATAAATAACTTGAAAAATAATAAACTTCTTAATCTTTAATACCATAATAAAGTACACTACTTGATTATCATTGCAATTATAAATACCTAAGTAACCTATCAGATCTTATTTTTTTAGGGTTTCTTACTGAAAAACCAACAAAGGGTAGATTTTTTTACTAATTTTTGTACCCCGTTTATTTGTATATTTAGAAAATTAGAAATATTTTTTTGTGTTACTCCTGGAGGATTTAAAAATAAATTATAATATTTTTAATTTAATGTCCCATCAAAAAAGCCTAGCAATTGTTAAAAGTTAACAACGGTTTAGAATGTTTAACAAAAACGTCATTGTCAGAGTTATTCAATGATTTTAGTAGGGAACCTATCAAAATCTGACATTTTGTTAAACATTATAAACCGTTGATAACTTTTAACAATTGCTAAGTCCATTACTAAATTTAACAACGCGATCATCACTCGGCGGTAAATCTGTTAGTTCTGAAAAGTCATTTAAATTTTTACTGTTATCTATACATTCAAGAATGTCCACTTCAGAGCTTGCACATATATTGTCATCGCCAGAAAGGTCACTTTCTTCAGTAATGTCTACATTAAGACCTAACGAATTTGGGGAATTAAATATAATATCTTTGTAAGATTTATTGTTTTTTAGAGGCATTCCGATTTTGCAATACTTTTTGCACTGTGTAAAGCACGATTAACAATAACTTCAATAAATTAATCAATTATAAGTGTAAAATCATGTGTTCCGAGATGCGGATGCACACGAGTTGTATCACCCATTCTTGAAGTGGATTGCTCTCGTGGAAATATAAATTCATCTGATACGTCATTTAAGATGCAATGCAAATTTTAAATTCTTGTTAACCTGTTAATTAGCTGACGGATACTTAAATTACCAATCCCATATTTTTAAACGGGATTAACAACCATGCTTCATTTTCTAAAAGCTGCTGGGCAAAAAAAAATTGAAAGTTATGATTTTTGAGAAACACTCTGTATGTATTATTTTTTAGTTAAAAATACTACATTTATAAAAATCTTAACGTGTGTTTAGAACTAATCAATAAATGCACTTGAATAAACTGCATTATAAATCACCGCGACCAGACAATGATCTTCTGGCAAGTAAAATAGAACCTTTAGAAAATAATCAGGTCCACGCACGAGTCTATGGTATCGATAACTTTTTTTAAAAAACTAAAAAACGTTTTTAGATAATTGCTCATATTTTCTAAAAGTTATATAGAAAAAAATATCTTGAATACAAAATATGTAGCGCTCACGGAAACTTTAAAATGTAATTATTTACCCAAATAAAGTTTAGAATACTTATAAACATTTGAAATCATCGACAGCGACTATAATCTTGTGAATACAAATCGCAAATGCAGTAAGAAAGGAGACAATATGCAATAAGATAGCTAAAGATTTTTACAAAATGGTTAAAGACTTCCTTAAAAAATCGGGGATTTCCAAAGACATCAGACAGTTTTGCATATGCACAAAAACTGTTGATTCTTACAAACAGGCAAAGTGCATTGAATTTTTTTTTAAAAAGCCCCAATAATTATAAAAATACGTAATATATTTCTTACACAAAAATATTTCTGGTACAATGAACGTTAAAAGCATAATAATATAAATTAAAACTAAATAATTTGTTTTTCCTTAAATAAAATTGCTAAGACAATGAAACCAGAATAGCTAGAAATCCAGAACTTTTAGTAAAAAGTTCTTGTAGGTGGATTTAGATTTATAAATAAATAAATAAAAATATGATTTTAATACGTCGCTCCCAAAATTTTTTTGCAGATAGATTCTATACCAAAGTATCTAGCATTTGAAAATCATGAAAAAATATATTTATTATTATTATCATGAAATAAAGTGGTTAGTTGTGGTTAGTTGTGGTTAGTTGTCGTTAGTTATTTTTGTCGTGAAAACCATATATTATTTGACATATATAAATAAAATAATATACAAGCAGTGATGCCTCCGAGTCGAGATTTTTCTTTTGTTTGGTTTCATTTCGTCTCGTCGAGACGAGAGACTGATCTTTCGTTGGTTTAAAAGCTAAAGACGAGATGAGGAAACACACTCCCCTCGCCGAGAATTCCTCGTTTTCCTCGAGATCTCTCCTTCTCTCCTCCCGACATAAATTTTGACACAGAATAGTAATAAAATATATAAGCAAATATGAAAATAGTATTTTTAAATAGAATTAAATAGAGTATAAATTGTTTTGCAAATAAAATCTTAATCACAACATCAAAAAAATAAGTTTTCCTGCAATGCAAAATTATTCTATCCACTCCCCGTAGTATTTAATAAAAAGTTACACTACTTTAAGCATTGGGTTAGGAAGGGAGGCGGTGGAAAGTGGGTGAAATGGTAATTTATCGCAATCCCACCCTAATCCGACGTTCTTATTAGCGTTACTTTTTATTACATATCCTACGGGGAGTGTATGAAACAATTAGGCACTGAAAGGAATCTTTTTCTTTGGATGTTAACGTTTGCTCACTTTTAAAGCTAATTGCGACGTACAATAAGGAAATGATTACAAAATGTATTAAACAAGATATAGGTAAATAAATATATACTCTATATTGGATCCTTTAGAAGGTCATTTTATGGTAACATCAAAGAAACCCACTTGGGATCCTAAAACCTGTATTGTGAAGCTTAAATCACAAAGGATTTTATTCCAAAAACGCCAAAAAAGATCTGTGGTTCATTAAAAAGTGTGACGTAATTATAATTAAAGTTTTTTTTATTGTATAGTCAATATTATTATTATTTAGATTGTTCATATTAACATTTCTTGGTGTCAGAGAAACAAAACTTACAAACTAATTACTAAGGGTTACTAGACGATTTTTTACAACTTAACGTAAGAAATTATAAATGAAAAAAAAGCACAAAAATTTAAAATAATCGCGACGACATTCGCATTGTGAATTTTTTCTAAATTTTATTAAAGTGCAAGTAACTTAACCCCAAAAGGCATTTGATTATGGGACAAAATTACATTTACATGAAATTGAATAAAATAGTTTATGTAACAAGTTTAGAAGTATATTTGAGAAGCTGAACATTGCGTTTTTTGTTCTATACCAGGTTTTTCAGAAAAGGCTCACATTTATAACTGTTTTGCTTTTAAATGCCATGTTTGCATTAAAATATCGCATGAGAGCAGAGCGAGCAAATTTTTATGTCACGTTATGTCGCAGCAGATGATCTGCTAATATAACACGTGATATATGATGGATGGATGAAAAAAATAAACTGTTTTTTGGCTAAAAGAGCAAATAAGTCAATGAGGAACTTGGCCAAAGTTAATGAAATATTTAAACAATTTGTATAGGGCACAAAATTACATGTTTTGACAAGTAACCGTATTTTATTTCACTTCTGGTTAGCCGGAATTGACTTGAACTTTTAAGTTTTAAATGAAACCGCCAGTATGTTTTTACTTTTTTTACTTTATGTGATATTCCAAATACAACAATATGTCACTTTTTATTACGGCAAAATATTATTGTTTTTTTTTTTGTAAGCTAGACGGCTGTGAATATATTAGACCGGAAGTTAAATCTGGTATAGTCACAGTTCATATTTTTATGGTTGCTGACGAGAGAAAGTTTTGGTGTCCAGGCCTGTAAATGTATTGGCTGTTAAAAAACCATTGTGCTTTAAGAAGATCTGGAAAAAAGTGTAGTTAGTTCTGGTTAGGTGTTAACTAGCCGTGGCTGGTTAAAGGCATTATTTTTCGGTTAAACCAGCAAGTAAGTATATTTTTATCTTAGAAACTTATATATCTTTACAAACAATAAAATAAAAGGTGTAAATGTAACTATTGCATTTTTAACAAATATTTGAATAGCCTAATTTAAAATGGATCAAACAAATAACACAAGTTGAAATTTAGTTTAACATTTGCCATTTAAAAATACATGAAACTTGATTGTGGCCGTGTGCACGTAAGAATATAGAGAATAAACAAACTTTGTATTTGGTGCAAAATTTTTATTAAAACCAAAATCCTAGCAGAGCGCTTTCGGTAAAACCATCATGAGTGCTATTCGTCAAGCCGGAGTCGTAGCAATTTGAGCATACATAATATGTAAACAGGACATTAACAAACAATTACATTATTAAATAAAATTAAAACAACTTTAAATAATCTCACATTTTTACCTTTAAATGGGTAAATTTTAAAATTAAACCACATGAGTATACCATTTTGTAGAAAGATAGCATACTAGTGTGGTTTAATTTTAAAATTTACCCTTTTAAAGGTAACAATGTGAGATTATTCACAGTTGTTTTACTTTAAATTTGATTTAATTATGTGATAGTTTGTTAATGTCCTGTTTCATATTATGTATGCTTAAATTGCTACGACTCCGGTTTGACGACGAATAGCACTGATGATGGTTTTACCGAAAGCGCCCTGCTAGGATTTTGGTTTAAATAAAAATATTGCACGAAATACAAAGTTTTTTTATACCCAATTAAAAAATACGGCTAAATACGGTGTAAAATTAAAATATTAAAATATCAATTTAATTTTAGTTTAGTTATGTCTTCATTATGAAATAATTGCCGCAATAACGTTCCTTGTCATTACAGCTCTTGTATGGTATTTACAATACAATTTGAGGTTTAAGTTTTTCCAAATTACCTTAATTTTCTTGACGTTCCCCCAATAATAGTTCAAATAGAAGTTTTAGCACTTATTACGCCCAAAATATATAATTATGTTATGCATATTTTATAACTTCCTAGAACATTAAAATTATAAGTTTGGCACTTGTCTCTTAAATCTAACAAAAAAAACAAGGCTGTCATAGCCATATTAAAGGTCTTTAGGGTATATAATAAAATTTATAACAAAATCCTCTTAAAATTAGGTCAGAAATGTGAATTTTTTACATACACATTTTTGTCAGTGTTTGAAGGTTTTAAATAAATGTTGTTATAATATTTTAATTTGTGAGAAAAAAAAGTATTTCATTTTATGCTTTAGTATCTTTTTTGATGCTATGATATTTTGATAGTCCGGAAGTTGAAGAAGTAAAACAAGTGATTAATAATTACTCCATTTCATTAAATTTCGTAAGGGACTAGTTTTCTAACGGCAAAATGATAGGTCAAATAGCGCGGCTGCATTTCTGCCAATAACAATGTAAACAAAAAAAAGGAAATTTTAATTTTAATTTAAACCTCTTTGGTTTATTTAAAAAGCAAGTAACACTGGAAAAAATGTCAAAATCAACGTTAAAGGTTTTCGCGAAGTTAGGAATAGATGGCGAGTTTTAAAAGGTTAAAAAAAACCGTATTCGTTTATTCGAAGTGGGTTTGCTAGCCTTAGGTAAAAAACATTTTTTATTTATTTAATTTAATCTATTAACCATCCTTTATCCAGTTAAATAAAATATTTTAAACATTATTCGATTATAAATTATTTAAAAAATGTTGTTACAGTTTAAATACGCCAAAAGCAATTAAATGAGTTCCAGAGCATAAGATTTACTAAACGATTATTTTAAATTTCTTTTACCGATTCTACTTTGTTGTCAGATTTCATTTTTATGAGAGATAAATACTATACGAATATTAATTATGTCTACCTACATTATTTAAGAAACTGTTTTTTACACTCTAAGAAGGTGGTCCATATCTTAAAACAACTGCCTTTATATTTACTTATTTAATTGTTATTACATTATTTTTTATTGTAATATAACATTATTCTCTTAATTTCTAACATTCTGACAACATTCATTGTTTGAGCAATCAGGGTAACAGTAATACCAAAATTGTAACGTCAAAATTTGCTCAAAAAAATTCAATTAAGAACAACCTGAACTTTTCCAGGACTCAACATGCGAAAATTGTAGCCGAATATGATGGTAAATATTTATATTAGGGATATTGATAATCAAAATTTGGGTATGTAAAATTAAAAATAAATAGGTAGTCTTCGAATTACTTTACAACTGAGAAAAGTGGTACCTAATGAGGAAATATTAAAAGTAATAATCAAAACATTAAATGTTTTCTTCTGGTTTCTTGCAGTTTCAAAATCAAAACAAATAAAATGTTCCACTAGGTACTGTTTTTGTTAAAAAAAATGAGTAAGGTGAAGGGCACAAGTATATTGTTTATTATTAAAATAAACAATACCCTTTTGCATACATTTACATTACAATGTTACTTATATTTTTCTAAAGAAAATTTTAAAAAAATACTGTATTACCGTTATTCACTATGGACTACTTACATAGGTTGCCAAAAGTAAAATCATTAATATGATTATAAAAAATAAATTACACACACACTTAAATGCAATTGCGTTTAATAGTCCAGTAAGTAAAGGGTTTTTGCTGGAAAAAAATATAGAAGTTTTTTTCTCACCGATTTCATATTTCTTTTGGGCGGCTGAATCTGAATCTGAGGTTTGCCACCTCCCCAGGCATGCGCTTCACAATGAAAGTGCAAAAAAACTCATATTTTCGATACTTTTTTCAGTTTTTTAACTATAACTCAAAAATAAGTTTTTTTTATGATATCTATGATACACTAAATTAAAGGAGACAAATTTTCTACAAATACGTGTAATAACTCTTAAGTCTGGAACAATCCATAACGTCGTAAGATTGTGTTGAAAAAATGAAATTTCTTGACTTTTCGCTAAAAAGATTAAAAGAAATTCTAAGTGCGCGCTGGTGCCCTACTATCAACTTCATACACCTCCAAAATCAATTATTTTAGGATGACCAGGTATGTCCTGGTTACATATAAATAATTGGTAAACATAAATGAGGTCTACAGGTCAAGGAGCCTTTTTTTTTAATTTTCACTTTTATTTGTCGTCCTCATCTGCAGAATTATTACCTAAAACAACGAGAATGAAGATTTTAAATAACTATAATAGAAGCGTTCATGTTTATTATGGACAAAATTTAGTATGTCTTTGCACAATAGACTTTAATATTATTTCAAAAAAAGGTAAAATCGAAAATAAAAGAAGAAGAAGAAAAATTCATTACCTGCATATAGCTCAGGATTGCGTTCGCAGATGATTTGTTTAGAAGAACCAGGCTGTATATCCGCAACGATGTAATGTTTTTTAAGTACTTTCTGGTCAGTGGACTACTCGAGCTCCTAAAGGATAAACGCTGGTCTCTTCACTGGAAAAAATATAAATACGACATTTTAATCTGTACAAGTGCAGAAGAAATTTCTGAGGCAGAGGATAAATTCCTAGTCGCCTTGTATGGCGGAGACCACCAACCACTTCAATTAATAGACTGCGGTACAAACAGTATGTATTATCAGCGTTCAAGGTTAGCGGAAATGTAGCATCCATCCCCCTCACTAGAGCTGCAGCCCAGCAACACAGTTACAGGATATTTTACCAAGTACTGCAGTGGTTGGAAAAAATGCCACCACCTGAGCAGTGGGGATGAAAAATTATTAAAGACAACTTGATTTCTATCCTTAGAGTCCAAAACCCCAGATAAGCTTCTAAAACTAATTGCCTGCAAGTGCCAGAGGGGTTTGGTTATACTGCTTAAGACAGTGTCTCAATTGTGGAAGAAGGTGCTCCGATAAAGAAATACTGCTAAGTGATGACTATGAAGACATTTCACCTGCAAAGATTGAAGGTAATTATACTATAACAAGTAATTATTATTCTAATCTAGTATGTATCACTGTAAATTGGAAACTAAACTTGCACAGATAAAGGTGTCATAATCATATTTTTTCCAGTGAATAGACCAGCGCCTATCCTTCAAGAGCTTAAGCAGTTCACTGACCAGAAAGGACTAAAAAAAAGATTACTTCGTCGCGGATATACAGTCTGGTCCTTCTAAACGGATTATTTGCGAACGCAATCCTGAGCTTTATGCAGATAATGACTTTTTCTTCTTCTTCTTCTTCTCTTAGATTTGGTTTTATCTTTTTTAAATAATATTAAAGTCTATTGTGAAAAGATATACCAATTGTGTCCTTAATAAACATAAACGGCATTGCTTTTATTATAGTTATCTAAAGTCCCCCATTGTTTTAGGCGATAATTCTGCAGATGAGGAAGACGAATAAATATGAAAATTTTTAAAAAATTGTGTTTTTGCTTTTTTGGTGTAAATAAAAATTTGTTTAAAATATGTTTTCTTTCATTAAAACCTTATTCTCCTTAAAAAAAAGGCTCGTTGGCCTAGGGACCTGACTTACGTTTGCCAATTCCTTAAATGTAACAACCACGACATACCAGGTAATCATAAAATTGATTTTGAATGTGTATGAAATTGAGAGTAGGGCACTAGCGCGCACTTTGAATAATGTTTTTACCCTTTTAGCAAATAGTCAAGAAATGCCATATTTATAACACGATCTTACGACGTTATGGATTGTTCCAGACTCTAAAGTTATACGTATTTGTAGGAAATTTTGTCTCTTTTTATTTAGCGTATCATAGTTATCATCAAAAAAACGCTTATTTTCGGGTTATAGTAAAAAACTGAAAAGGGTGACAAAGTTATTAGGTTTTTTGCAATTTCGTTGTGAAGCTCATGGCTGGCGAGGTGGCAAGCGTCAGATTTAGATTCAGTAGCCTAAAAAACATAAAGAACCGATAAGAAAAAAAGTTCTACATTTTTTCCTGGAAACTTCGTTTCTGAACCTTGAATGACTGAACTATAAAGTAAAAAAAAATAGTTAAACAGTCCCAAGACCATGCTTAAGTGTATTGCGCTTCCATATTTGGGTACTAATTAAGGACTATTAGTATTATCAGACCAGAGTGAACTGTAAACTTAAAACATAATGTAATGTAAGTAAACAGGCGTTTACATTTTATACTTCCAATTTTCAAGAAGGTTACGTCGACATAAATATATTACTTTTATTAATATAAGTCTTTGTGTACTTTTAGGGCGTTTCTGTGGCTACATTTTACCGAGTCTTTGCGAAGTATAAGAGCGACAATTTTTCTTAAAAAAAGCGAAGCCCACAAACAGTGCGACACACTATTGACGATGATATGATGGCCAGATTTTTCTAAGAACCACCTTTAGTTGTCAGAACCATAAAAGAAAGAATCATTGCCTAATTTAAAAATAGCTACTTTTAGATAATGGAGGAGGCGATATCACGCCTTTCGTGTTCTTTGCGTAATGTGTAGTAACAAACTTTTACTTAAAAAATAAACCATATTTTATTTACATTGATAATGTTCCCTTGGGAATTAATCGCGCATGTCCAAAAAACTGAATTCCTCAAAAAAATTCAATACTTATTTATTACACTCCCCGTATATTCAAAAGTTAAGGGCCCCACGGACTATCGTTCTTTTTATCCTTCTTAATCGCCGATTAATACTGCTCAGTCGGACGACTAAACCTTTATTTCCCTACACTTAAATTAACTTTAAACCGTCTTAAAAGCACTTAATTTAATTTTAAGTCGCCTTAATCGCCGAAAGCTGCAGTCGTACACTAAAAAACATAAATAGAGCGTGTTTATTTGTCACAAGAATGACGATTAAAGACGTTCTGCACCACACACTTGGTTTTTAAATAAAGACGGACGAATCGACGATTAAGTTTTCAAGCGCTGCCAGAATTTTTCACTGACGGTGTTATGTTCGGTTTTCGTCCACAAACTAGCAATATTAATCGACGCTTTTGATCGCCACGATTAAAACTGCTTAAAAAGAACGAGGTCTGTGGGGGCCTTTACACTTGATAAGATAAAATATTATTACGAACAAAAAGGTCCTATTAAAGAATCGTTTAGAATTGTCAATTGACAGCTGTCATCCTGTTACTGAAATTTCTTATAGAAAACCACAACTACCCGGACATTACAAAACTGCCCTAACAAGCAACAAATGTTGCTTCTGCGCTTAAAATGTTTATTTATTTGTTTATATAAAAATTGTATTAATTTTGGAAAAAAGTCATTATTTATTTATTTATTTAAAAGGATAACTACATATTTTAAAATTTTAAAGGTCCAAGATATACACTCAATAATTTATTAACTTTAATACCACGGCGTGAAAATAAATTAAAAATCAAACCAGTTTAATCTTAATAAGGCAAATTTTAAATTTTGTTAAAATACCTATAAAAAAAGTTCTGTTTTTATCTAATACACATTAAAGGCCTACATATATTTTCCTATAATGGCGTAGGTAGTGAATCATGCAATCATGTGGCAATACTATATTTTTTTAAAATATATGGAGGCATGTTATTTTAGTCGTAATTATATGATCGCCTATTAATATCCAATAAAGACAAAATTGCTATCGTATTAGCTAAAATAAAATTATTAAACGAACAAGTACCTATCTATTTTGTATGTAATGACATGTTTTAAATAATTGGTCATTATTATTGAACGAGCATAAATATTAAAGACTAAAAAGAAAAAAGGAACTTTTTATCATTTAATAAAAAATGATACTAGCCAAGAATTTTTAGAAGACAAAAGATGGCTGAATATCGATAAAAACAAAATAAATAAGAAAAATAGTTAAATAATTACAATTTTTTGTTTGACAGATTTGAGTCGTATAAATGAGGTTAATACTTTCATTTTAGTAATCAGTAAACATCATCTTTGCTTTACTTAAGAACAAAAAAAGTTATAGGCACATGTGTCCCAAATAACTAGATAGTACACGCACCTTTAGCCATTTAAAAACTTATAAAAAGAAAATGTAAAATATATAACATCCACAAAAGATCTTTCCAGTTTAAATGGGAGTAGAGCTATGTTGAGCCAAGTGACCCTATTCACTACAATGATGTTTTAACAAGGTGCGTGCTGGCCCACCGGAATACCGGGATGTTTCCCGGTGGGCCCTTGTAAGGTTGCTTTGAAGGGCCCTCCTAAGCCTTCAAGTCTACGACACGGCTAAATACAAAAAAAAAACAATAAATTAGAAGTAATAAACACAGGTCAACATTTTATCTAGGCCTGTACACGGGCATCGGAGATGGTATCCTAGGGTTTTTGGGGTCGCTGATTACGATGAGCGGATCGGTTAGACTCCATCAGGTCAGGCTTAAGGTCATTTAAAGGTCAAATACAGGTATAACCTTAAAAAGATCTGAAAAAATGTTTTGGTCGCTGAATTTGAATCCTTGTTTGTTTATCCCTTGCTAGAATCCTAATGGTCACTGAAGGATATTTTAAGGTCATCTTAATGTTATTTTAGATAAAACAGTCAAGGGCCGGTTAACAAATCTAAAAAAAATTATGTATACGTTTTTTAGGTCCCTGAATCTTAATTCATAGTCAGTTGAACGTCAAATCCAGGAATAACCTCATAAAAATCTGAAAAAATGTATACATATGTTTCTTAGGTCGCTGAATTAGAATCCGTTGTTTGTTTATCCCTTGCTAAAATTCTAAAGGTCACTGAAGGTTATTTCAAGGTCATCTTGATGTTATTTTAGATAAAACAGTCAAGGGTAGGTTAAAAAATCTGAAAAAATTCATGTGTACGTTTTTCGGGTTCCTTAATCTTAATTCAAGGTCAGTTGAGCTCCTTCAGGTCAGGTTTAAGGTCATTTGAAGGTCATATGATAGATAAAAAATTAAAAACCTGAAAAAGTATTTGATTGAGAATAGAACAACAGATTAGAATTCAGCGACCAAAAAAACATATGTATGAATTTTTTCAGATTTTTTTGAGGTTATTCCTGGATTTAACCTTCAAATGACCTTGAACCTAACCTGATGGAGCCTAACCGACCCGCTCATAGTAATCAGCTACCTCGAAAACCCTAGGATACCATCTCCAATGCACGTGTACAAGCCTAGATAAAATGTTGACCTGTGAATCAGCCCTGTCACCGTTTAACTGGACCGCACCTGGCTTGACAAAACCCGTGCGTGATAATCTTTATTTATTTTTTTTTTTCATTTTATATTTTATATTTGTTTAAACTTTGTTGTGTAATGTTGACATTTACGTATTTAATATTTAATAAGCTTAAATAAATTTGTTAAAAAGTTTTCCTACTCGTTAATATTGTTCGGCAATGCCTTGTGAGCCCTGGGAGTGATGAATAGTTGCCTGGCCCTAAAATTGCCCAGCACGCCCCTAGTCTTAAGGAAATCAAGATATTCCACTAAAATGTTCTTATCTTTTAATTTTTTTTTTAATATTAGAACTTTTATAAAAAAAAAAATTTAAATCGAATTCTAATGACCAAAGAATGTAAAGTCCAAAGCAATTTGGCCCAATATAGGTTAAGTAAACCCCATTTTACATAAAAGTTATAAAAATGAACTGGGCATAATAATTAATTTTGAAAAACTAAAACTAACCTAACGCTCACCTGTGTCATGGCGTCGGTCGTGAGGTCACGTCTTTGCAAACAGTTAACATTGGGTGCGAAACAAAAATTTTAATATTTTGAATTTTATTTAAAAATTATTAAGATTATTAAAATTAATTTGTGTGCGGTTTCCTAATGTTATATTACATCAATAAAAACTTTAGGCAAGTTATTAATTTACGATCCACAAAAACCCAAAATCTGTGTGTCCAAAGTTTCCAATTTATTTTTATGAAAATTATTTTGATGTTTTACTTTATTTCATAATTTATAAAATAGTGTGATGTTCATAATCATTTTGTTCTAGATGTAAAATTCTATGTTACAATAAATTAGAAACATACTTCAATAACATAACCTTTAAACTTTATTTATACTAAAATAGATATTTAAAATTAAATTATCCAACTATCGGGTTTAAATGATTATAAATAAACTAACGTAAAAGTTTTGACATTTGTGAATTCCCCTAGCATCAACAAATCAACGCTTGGCAAATTAGACCTATTTGCTTTATTATAAATCCTTGTTCTATGATTTTAAATTCGGAATTATGGTTTTGGTAACTTAAAACTAGGCAACTTATTGTTGCAAACCGCAAGATACTTGATAAAAACAGATAAAAAGTAAAGATATAGTATAGTGAATAATATAGTATAAGAATAAAAAAGTTTATTTTTTATTAAGTCCAAAAATCCTATAAATACAAAATATTATTATTGTTTGGATGTTATCATTTATCATATCTATTGTTGCATTCTATTTACCTACATTACCTATATTTTTGTACAAATATTCGTTGGGAGAAGACTCCATACTAACAGATTTTCCGACATGGGATGGCTCGGTATATTATCGAAAATGTTGAGTACTAAAAATTAAACAACAAAAATGGAAAACCCAATTTACTCAATTCAAATTAATTTATATTTAAAAATACCTAGAAAAAATATTTTAATATACATATTAGATGTGTAAGTAATATGTTTCGTTAAAGAATTTTTATGGCGTCAAAATAAAAAAGGGAAACATCCAATGCTCCAATTAAATTAAATATAAAATAAAAATCAATTGAAGGTCTTTATTTCGACCGATATTGTTAGCATGATGCTCATTTAAGCCAACTTATGGCCGAATTAAATCAAATTTATTATAAAAAAATAGCTAGACTCGTTTTCGACTCTTAACCTCAAAAAACTGGTAAAAAATATTGAAAATATATGATTAGCTTTAAAAAGTGGATTTTTTACATCCAACTTTACATTCCTATTGAAAAGGATTTGCTAAATCCAAATCCGTAACCACAATTAAGATAGCGCCTGTAGCTTTTCTTTTAACCAAAAACACAGTAATATTTTTTAAAATATACGCCAATCTCGCTCAAGAATCGTATAGGGGGTTTTTGGAATTTTGGGTCGATTACGAATATGAATTTAATTCAAGATGGCGGACCCAAAAGGGTGACTAAAACAACAGATCGAAGACACATTTGATATATGCAAGGATGGGTAGATATAAATTTTAAAACGATTAAAAAACCGCTATTGAAAGAACTAAAAATTGATTATCTTTAAACTGTATATTTTTTAAAGCTGTTATCACCTAACTAAACTTTTGTTTATTAGGTTGGATCCATCTTTTTGAATTTCGAATATTAGCTTGAAATATTTATTTACCTAAACTCACATATATCAAATTTGTGTTTAATCTGTTGTTTTTGTTTATTTTATCCACCATATTGGATTTTCCATTATGACCTGTTTCAGATTTGTCTTTAGATTTGGAATAAGCAACCTTAACCACCTCAGATGAAATTTGGCTTAAATCCGTTGATTTTCAAAAAACCTTTTTGTCATCTTGAAAACACATCCGCCATTTTGGGTCCACCATATTAAATTTTTAGAATTTGACTTCAGATTCGCAATCAGCGACCCAAAAATCACCCCATACGAAATTTAGGCAAGATTTGCATAGATTTTGGAAATATGATTTTTAGTCCGTTTTTTAAGGTTAGAAAAAAAACTACTAGTGCCACGTTTATTCTGGTTATAGATCTAGAATCAGCAGATTCTTCTTCTTCTTTAAAGTAAAATGTAAATAAACCAAAAAAAT
Organism: Listronotus oregonensis; assembly: GCA_019359885.1. Lineage (NCBI taxonomy): Eukaryota > Metazoa > Arthropoda > Insecta > Coleoptera > Curculionidae > Listronotus > Listronotus oregonensis. Next base: position 49,063 of record JAHBCN010005229.1, read on the forward strand.
CTAGTTTTTTTACCAGTTTTTTGAGGTTAGTTCACCCAGGATTCGTAATCAGGAGACAACATTTTTTATCGATTTATATATATACCTATACTGAAATATTTTAATGATGGTTAAAAAATTAAGTTGTAAAAGTCTGTATGGAAAAATAAAAATAAGGTATTCCAATAGAAGTATTAATACCAAAAGAAATTTCTTAATAGATGGTTCAAAATTACTTTTTCTTCATTTTATAAATAATTGATAACCTAATATAAATCACTTAGGGTCTTAAATCATGCGCAGAACGGACTAGCAGATCGATTTTATTTTTACATTTGTCGCCGGCCAGTTCCGTACTTTGTCAATTTGACCGCTTGTCTGAGATTTTTTAGCTTTTGGACTGACTTATTTAATGATTTGTAATAGAATTTCTATATAATTATAGATTCTAAACAAGTTGTACTGTTTTATTGACTTTTTTGTTTTTTATTGGACTAAAGTGGTTGTGTATTTTTAATTTAAAGAAACTAAAGTTGGGAGCTTATTTACTGGAATTTTTAATCTGTAATAGTATTAACCTATTAAATCTGGAGTAATATTTAGTTATTTTATTGACCAAATTAATTTATCTAAAAAAATGTTTTAAAACCATTACAAGAACTTATGCTAAATAAATGTACTTTTATAAACTCTTAAGGTTTTATTTTCTTGTTTAGGTCAGAATTATTAATATTCCGCATAGTTCTTTTCAAGAAACAACTTTGCATAAGACGTGTTAATAAGTCACAAGGTTTATTCTGTCATATAAAAGAACTTAGAAGACTTATAATAATTCGGACCTTACTAAAATATGTCCATTTTTATTTAAGAATGACACCTAAACAAAATATATATTACACTGGTTAAAAAAACCACGGTTACTGGTTTTTTAAACCAGTGAAACACAGTGGATTGATTAGGTGTTGTTCTTAAACGAAAATGAACATATTATCCATTGTCACCTCCTTAAATTCCTTTTGTTTTTTTTTAAATGTTACAGCTATGGAAAGCCACGAATTTTGATACTGGTTCACAACTGATGCGTTATATTTAGTAATAATAAAAAATGGAGAATGCGACTAAACATCACTCTTAAGGCTAATCTATATATAAATACATTTAAGCTGTTTACAATATCCTTTTCTCGCCATCGAAAACATTAGTCTAAGCACATAAAGAGTTAAGGTTATTTGTACCAATTTTTTTTACCTTTCTGTCTATAAGATTATTCCAATCTTGCGAAAAACCGTTTATTGTACGGCCATTTGCAAGTCCAGTCAAATACACAACAGGTGACAGTGTATTACACGACCCCTTTACTGATCCCCAACCAAAGCAAAACCCTTTAAATATACAGAAAGCCTTCAAACTTCGACGTATTTGAACTGACATAAAACCGTATAATGTCGACAGTTACGCGTTTAATTGATTCTAAGTCCGAACGCACTGGTCCTGCTTTTTTATAATACGCATGCTAAATGACACTATCGTTTGTTTAGTGCGCTAGCATAAACTTGCCATAAATGCGATTAGATTATATATCTAAAGTTAGGTTATCTATTTATATATATATATATATATATATATATATATATATATATATATATATATATATATATATATATATATATATATATATATATATATATATATATATATATATATATATATATATATATATATATATATATATATATATATATATATATATATATATATATAATATATATATATATATATATATTATATATAACAGGGTGTCCCACTAAGGGTGGCGAGGTACGTTATTACGGAAACCATAGGCCCTAGAGCCTCGGGGAAAAAATTAACTACTAAATCCCAAAGGAAATTAAACGAAAATATTTTAAAGCTTCTAGAATGGCCGCTAGATGGCGTAACTGCTAAGACAAAACAAAAATTTGAATTTTCTTAAAAATTGTTTCATTAAGGTACTATTTTGAGAACGGGAATAAAAAGTTCATCCAATTCTGCATCAGTTTGCTTTTAAGATTTTTTCGTATCTCTGATAATAAGGGTGGGGGGAGCTGGTAAATAAATTATTTTTAAAATTGCTTTAACTTCCGTACCCATTATCCAAACTTACTCAACTTTAGTTCGTTTGACAGAGAATCTTAAGCTTATTAAAAAAATTATTTTAGTGATGGTCGCTAGTTCTTACTTTTTTTCCACAGGGCGATGTTAAAAGTTTCAGTTTTTTCAAATTTTCTTAAAAAAATTAAATGGTACGGCATACTTTTTTTACGGCAGTTTTAAAGAGTATAAAAATGGCTAAATTTTGGCGAAAACGCGTTCTGATATCTTTATTCGTTTTCGAGTTATTTTCAAATAACCTATTTTTTTCAAAAATTAATGTTAGCCATTAAACAAAAGGTAAGTAGGCCTTGAAAACAATAAAATACTTTTATTTTAATTTAAAACTTACCGCATTTAAAAGCAAACGTGCTAACAGCAAGATGAAATAAGAACACTATTAGAACACTAACTCTATTAAACAGAAATTAGGATAAAACACATTATTGTTTAAAAAGAGAACAAAAACGAAATGTCTTTACAAATGTTCAAAATGCTTTCCATTATTTTCAATGCAACGATTTAGCCTACGGTGGGTGCTTAATACGGCTGCTTCAATTTCAGGTCTTGGAATTTGAGTAAGAGCATTTTGAATCCTTTCAATCATATTTTCTGGGGTAGTAGGACGTGTCTGAAAAACAATGTCTTTTACTCTTCCCCATAAATAAAAATCGAGCACAGTAAGGTCTGGGGACCTAGCTGGCCATGGAAACAAACTTTCCCTTCCTATCCAACGGTTTGTGTGATTCTGGTCTAAAAAGTTACGAACTCTCTGAGAAAAGTGTGCCGGACATAAATCATGGTGAAACCACATGTTTATTCTTGTTTGTAGAGGAACGTTTTCTAAAAGAGCCGGTAAGACGTTTGTTAAAAAGTTCAAATAAATCTCTTTGTTTCAAAAACCATCAAAAATAAACGGTCACCCAAATGCCACACCACACATTCACACTCCATCGATTTTGATGATCTACTTTACGCATCCAGTGGGGATTATCTACGGACCAATAATGCATATTATGCAAATTGACACATCCAGTGCTAGTGAACGTAGCTTCTTATGTGGGGATGTTCTTCCACCATAGTTCTTAACCAGTAACAGTGTCAAAATCAGTTTCCGAAAGAGCCTGGTGCAATACAATATGATATGGGTGTAGTTTATGGTCTATTAAAATTAGATGCACCGACGTTTTACTAATTCCTAAATCCAAAGCTATTATTCTGGTGCTTACATGTGGATTGATCTGAACATATGCAAGTACATTGATAATATTGTCTTTTCAAATTCGCCGAATAGGATGCACCCATCCTGTTTAGCGCAAACATCTAGACAAACGGGTAAATACTTTTCTTCTAAAATGCCTTCTATCGGGATAGTTAGCAGCCTATTCTCGTTCAGCAAAACAAGCATTTTCAAAACACTGGAAATAAACGGCTAACATGTCATAGGCTTCCGCAGTGTAATAAGACATTTTTATTAATTTAGTTAATTAACAATTAAAAAAGAAAATTACAAATCTGGACAAATCATAAACTAGTTGTAGAAATTGTTAAATAATCAATGGGTTATGATAAATCAAATGTCAAACTATTCTAATAGCATGCAAAGCTATGCTAGATTGACGAAATTTTGTTTCCATGGAAATCTGGATCAAAGTAAGGAATGGTTTTTGCTAAATAAAGTATTAATTTTATTTCTTTATGTTTGGAATAAAAATAAAAATGTAAAGAAAAATAAAAGTATTTTATTGTTTTCAAGGCCTACTTAGCTAAGACTTTACGCAGAAAAAAGCATTTGTTTAATGGCGAACATTAATTTTTGAAGAAAAAATAGGTTATTTGAAAATAACTCGAAAACGAATAAAGATATCAGAACGCAGATTTCGCCAAAATTTAGCCATTTTTATACCCTTTAAAACTGCCGTAAAAAAAGTATGCCGTACCATTTAATTTTTTTAAGAAAATTTCAAAAAACTGAAACTTTTACAAACAGCGCCCTCTGGAAAAAAAGATACGAACTAGCGGCCATCACTAAATTAATGTTTTTAATAAGCTTAAGATTCTCTGTCAAACGAACTCAAGTTAAGTTAATTTGGATAATGGGTAGGGAAGTTACAGCAATTTTAAAAATAATTTATTTACCAGCTCCCCCCACCCTTATTATCAGAGAAACGAAAAAAATCTTGAAAGCAAACTGACGCAGAATTGGATGAACTTTTTATTCCCGTTCTCAAAATAGTACCTTAATGAAACAATTTTTAAGAAAATTCAAATTTTTTGTTTTGTCTTAGCAGTTACGCCATCTAGCGGCCATTCTAGAAGCTTTAAAATGTTTTCGTTTAATTTTCTTTGGCCGATTTAGTAATTAATTTTTTTTCCTCGAGGCTCTAGGGCCTATGGTTTCCGTAATAACGTACCTCGCCACCCTTATGGGAACCTTAATATATATATATATATATATATATATATATATATATATATATATATATATATATATATATATATATATATATATATATATATATATATATATATATATATATATAAGTCCTCAGTACCTCGTCTTATGTAGCTCATTTATTATTCACTGTAAATTTTCATTTTTGCAAACGTTATCTTTAACCGGTGCATTTCAGAAAAATAATTTTGGTTATACAGGGTGTCACAAAAAGTGTGACGTCACGATGGTGATTTTTTTAATGGAATGCTTTATTTTTTATATATTTAGGTACCTCTTGTGGTCAGTTTATATTCCTCTAAATTCTGTCAAGATCGGTTTAGTACTTTTAGAGAAAAAATAGAATATAAAAAACTGTTTTGCACCATTGAATTTAAAAATGAATAAAAATATCAATAGTGCTTGATTAATATAACTAAACCAGAAACTTATTAAGTAATGTAACATCAGTCGCTTAGGTCATGTTTGAGTTAATTCGAACTGTACAGGGTTGTCAAAATTTAGTGTCAAACTCTTCAAATTTAAAAGCACTTTATTTTTCTTATTTTAAATATGAGCCCCTGTATATTTTTAGGTCGTTAGATGCAGAATTAAAAAACAAACATTGTTTCAATTTTAACCCTATCGAAATTCCTAAGACATTAAACGTTATTCGTTGAAAACTCATTTTGGGATCTATTTCGATGGTAATATCACTGGAGAAAAATGGTGGGTGGCTACGAAAAATAATTTATTGACATTAGAGTTTCCTAATATAGTTATTTACATTACAAGATGCGAAAGTTTACTTTTTGGTGTGAGGTGGTTTTTAAATGGCCGAGGCGAAGCCGAGGCTATTTAAAACCTCCGAGCACTTGAAAGGCCTTTCGCATCGTGTAATGTATTATATTTTTTCTGCTACTGTTCTATGTATCGCATAATTTAATAATCATTAACATCATGTTTTAATAGAAATATCAGAGATTTTGAAATTTTACCTGTTAAAAATTAATCCATAGCAACACATTTATTGTTGACATTGTCTGTCATCAGCACTTGTCAGATTTTGAATTATTGTTAATTTAGTATAAATCCATTCCCATTTTAAAATGTTAAATGAATATGAAAATGGCATCCAAAAGGCAGCTGACCTTGCGTGTGCCTCACTTCTGCCAGACAAATCTAAAGAGAGGTACCATCAAACATAAATCGTTTTCTGAATGGCTTGCTACAAAAAATGTGGGGCGGATTGACGAGAATGTGATGTTGGCGTATTTTCAAGAAAAATCCGAGTCTTTATCACCACCAACCCTCTGGTCTGTAAATTCCATGCTCAAGTTAACAATTTCCGTAAACAAAAATCAAGATATTTCGGAGTTCAAGAAACTAGTTGCTTTTATTAAAAGGAAAAACGATGGTTATGGAGCAAAAAAGTCAAAATTTTTTAAAAAGAAGAAATCATAAAGTTTTTACTTAACGCGCCTGATCAAAGTTACTTAGCAATGAAAGTAATAGCCATTATGGGAGTGGCTGGGGCATGCCGGACAGACGAAATATACAGAATGAAGCTAAGTGATGTAGAAATAAGAAATGACGTGGCTATAGTAAAAATAGTGGAGTCTAAAAATAAAGTTAAAAGAAACTTTGTAGTAACCAACGATGAAGGCTCAGTTCCTTATGTCAGATTTCTACAGGAATATATTAAGCTGAGACCAAGGAATGCTCTAGATGAGCGTTTATTGTATCGTTATGAAAGAGGTAAATGTGTTAATCAAGTAATTGGAAAGCACACTATTTCAAATGTACCTAAAGAAATTGCGAAGTTTTTGAAGCTTGAAGAGATCAGTAGATACACTGGCTATTCTTTTAGAAGAACGTCAACTACGTTCCTTGCCAATGCTTCGGATGTCGATATTTTGGACTTAAAAAGGCATGGAGGTTGGAAGTCTTCTTCTGTTGCGGAGGGATATATTGCTGAATCCTATAGTAATAAGGTGGAAATTTCAATGAAGATTTTACACGAAATTCCTACCAATATTTCCTCTAATGAAGTAACAGTGAAAAATATGAATATTAACGTAGTAAAAGGTGATAACGATACCCCAACAACAAATTTAAAAACTGTTAATTCAAGTGTTATTCCTCCAATTTCTTTTGCTAATTGCTCAAATTGCACAATTACTTTAAATGTTAATACCTAACCTAGTTTTTTAAAATATTTTGTCATAAATTAGTTACTTTTTATAAATAAATCCTAATATTTCCCACAAGCATATTTTCTTTTTTTTACTCTTACTTTTTTGTCCAGGCGCTGAAAATATCACTTTCGTAGCTAGCAACGCTTAGCAACCAGGTAACACGAAGGTTCTCTTTCGTTATCATTCGCGTTGCTAGGACCACAAAGTTTTCTTATTTATACAGTAGTAGAAAAACATTAGTTATTACCTATAAATTGGTTAAAGTTACATAAATGTTAGCCAAAAGGTATTAAAAATTCAGTTTATTTAACATTTAAAGGTTTTTCTTAAATTAATTTAATTTAATTAATAAATAATAATAATTTACTCGAATTTTTATAATACATTAAAATAAGATTCTGTAAGTTAAATAAACTCCAATGAAATAAATTGTTTTTCATAGCCACCTATCATTTTTATTCAATGGTATTACTATTAAAATAGATGCCAAAATGAGTTTTCTACGAACAACTTTTAATGTGTTAGAAATTTTAATAGGGTTATAATTAAAAAAATGTTTGATTTTTAATTATTTATCTAACGACCTAAAAATATACAGGGGCTCATATTTAAAATAAGAAAAATAAAGTGCTTTTAAATTTGAAAAGTTTGACACTAAATTTTGGACACCCTGTACAGTTCGAATTAACCAAACATGACCTAAGCGACTGATATTACGTTACCTAATAAGTTCCTTGTTTAATTTTATTAATCAACCACTATTGGTATTTTTATTCATTTTTAAATTCAATGGTGCAAAACAGTTTTTTTTATATTTTATTTTTTTTCTCTGAAATTACAAAACCGATGTTGACAAAATTTTAGGGGAATATAAATGACCACAAGAGGTACCTAAATATTTAAAAAATGCACCATCATGACGTCACACTTTTTTGTGACACCCTGTATAACCAAAATTATTTTCCTGAAATGCACCGTGGGTTAAAGGTAACGTCTGCAAAATATGAAAATTTTACAGTGAATAATAAATGAACTACATAAGACGGGAGGTGAGCTGCAGGACCATGTATATATCGTAACCAGATAATAAATTCCGCAGTTTTGTAAAATGGCTAGCCACTTTATAAAACGCGGCCACATTGTAAAATAATCGTTTAGTTTGAATTATTTTATAACGGTTATGTTTTAGATTTATT
>JAHBCN010005230.1:0-57216 GCA_019359885.1 Listronotus oregonensis
AGATTGATAAAATAAATTTAAAAAAATGGGAATGTAATTAATCAATTTATGTTTATTACTTAAACGTAATTACTTAGTGAATAGTTGACGAGGGGTTATATAACATTATACAAAAAACATCCCCGGGTTTTTTCAAAAAGAAATACCCCTTTTTATTGAATTTACCGTTATTAAATCACAACCCTGTATATATATATATATATATATATAAAAAATATATATATATATATATATATATATATATATATATATATATATATATATATATATATATATATATATATATATATATTTTTTTATATATATATATATATATATATATATATATATATATATATATATATATATATATATATATATATATATAAAAAAAAAGTCTTGGGGGCCCCCTTTTTGTTTAAAAATATTCAAATTGGAAAAACTTTTTTTTTACAAAAATTTTTGGGTTTTTTTGCTGCTCTATATTGTGCGAACAACTTTATGTATACAGGGTTTATCAAAAAGCCCGTATAAGGACAAGGTTTATTTTTTTAAATGACTCCCTATAATTTTTGTTTTCAACATAAAATTTTAGATATTTTTTATCTGGCATATCACATCTCTATATTTAATTGTTTACGAGATATTCTCATTTAAATACCAATTTAGAATGAAAAAATCCGCTCATCTCTTAATGTTTTTTACGTTTCTATGGTTTTAGCGGTGTTGGTAGAGTGACAAACAAGTAATAATTAATAAGTAATTGATATCACATGACGGTAGAAATAGGTTAAACCTTAAAAAAAAAAAAAAACGAAAAAAAAAATTTTTTTACGTTTAAATAAAACTGTCATTTTCAAGTTTTTATTAATCTTTATAAATATAGGGTTATTATGCAACTTTAAAAAAAACCGCTTAACCATAGAAACGTAAAACAACTTAAAAAGATGAGCTTTTTTTCCTTTAAATTTATATTTAAATGCGAATATCTCGTAACACTTAATATAGAAATGATATGCTGAATAAAAAAAATCTAGAATTTTATGCAGAAAAAAATATTGTAACAAAAAAAATAGGAAGTAATTTAAAAAAAAAAAACTTTGTTTTTTTACGGTTTTTTTTATACACCCTGTATGCATAACGTTGTTCCAAAAAATAGAGCACAAAACCAAAAATTTTTTAAAAAAATTTTTTTCCCCAATTTAATAATTAAAGATATAAACGGGGTCTCACTTTAGATTACCTGATATATATATATATATATATATATATATATATATATATATATATATATATATATATATATATATATATATATATATATATATATATACATATATATATATCTCGAGAACCCTTCATCGCTTAGCTTCGAAAAAAAAATATATCTAAAATCAAATTTATGGTTTCTAATTCCAGCGCTCGAGGGCGTAAAACTAAGAACAAAATTGAAAACACGGATTTTTAAGAAATATTCCATATTAACATATGTTGTTGATTGTTTTCTTACAAGCTACGTAAACTAAAAAAAACTTTTTTTTTCTAGGCGTTTTTTCCTAACCTGTCAAATATAGAGAGAAGGGAGAAGCGAATGAACATTTAAAAAAATTAAATAACTTTTTGTTTTAACCGATCTTGGCGAACTAGGTCTTGTTTAAAAGAGCTTTTACCAGGGCTTAAGATAAAATATTGGTATAATTAATATATTTTTTTGTTTTATCCCTAGAGACTGATATGTGTCAAAGTTATAAATTTTGTCAATTTTTTCGAAAAAATTAAATGCAATGGTATTATTATAATCCGCTCATTAAAAAAAAAAATATAAAAAAGTTAAGACACTGCTGAAAACCTGCATTACTTGTATCTTTTCCTGCTTTAAGCTGTCAGATAAACAACGCCGCGTTTTATCGAGAGTGCCGGGACGTCAAAAGTCACAAAAAACAGGGACGTCACAAATGACAAAAGCATTGTTTGTCAAACCTGATAATTTTAAATTTAGTTTCTGGTTATCGCAGTTTATCGTTATTATTATTAGTAGTAGTGTTGGTAATCGTTATTAGGTAATTTTAAATTATGTCTTATTCTATCACCAAAGCATACGATATACTCGCCGTTTATTTTAAAAAAATTAAAATGCCTCTATTGCTGCAAGACAATATGCCATAAGATATTTCGAAAGGCGGCATTTTAATAAAAATAAGTGTTTAGACGTTTAAGAAAAACTGGGGTAAAATTTTACTTTACGGACACCACGCCGATTTTCATGAATTTTTGCATACAGTGGTTTTTTGGGGCGCTGATCACGAATCTAAAATCAGTTTTTTTCCAGCAACCTCTGGTTTTTGAGTTATTAGGCCTCAAAGTGGACTAACCTCAAAATGGACATTTTTCCAAAATTCCTCCTTCTTCAAACTGATTACCATCAAAATGGAACATACACTGATTGGGTAATTATTTATTCAACGAATACACTTAAATTTACAAAAGTTTATTGCATATTTTTAGTAAAAAACACCTTAAATAAATTCAGTTTTTTATATTTTGACAACTTAGTTATGAATCAGGCAACCAGTTATACATCATAAATCTTCCTACAACGTACAGAAAAGTTGATTCATAATTTTTACTTAAAAAAGACAATAAATTATTGTAAATTTTAGTGTATTTGTTTAATATATAAGTGCTTTATCAGTGTATGTTCCCATTTGTTGGAAATCAGTTTCAAGAAGGGAGAATTTTGAGGTTAGTTCAATTGGAGGCCTCATAACTCAAAAACCAGAGGTTGGCGGAAAAAACTGATTTTAGATTCGAGATCAACGCCCCAAAAAACCCCTGTATGCAAAAATTCATGAAAATCGGTGTGTTGTCCGTAAAGTAAAATTTTACCAAAACTGGAAATGTGCATTCTATTCTAGCACAATGATGATACATTTAGCCAGAGCCAGTAGATAATAATAAATCAGCTATTATTATCCACAAGCCTTGTAATTACGAATGCTTATACCAATATTTTATCTTAAGCCCTGGTAAAAGCTCTTTTAAACAAGACCTTGTTCATTAAAATCCGTTAAGTCGAAAAAAAGTTATTTAATTTTTTTCAAATGTACATTCACTTCTTCCCTCTCCCAATATTTGACAGGTTAGGGAAAACACTTAATAGAAAAAAGTTTTCTTATTTTACATAGCTTGTATGACAACTTTTAACGACATAAGTTAATGTGGAATATTTTTGAATAATCCGTGTTTTTAATTTTGTTCTTAGTTTTACGCCCTCTAGAGGTGAAATTAGAAACTTGAAAATAATTTCTAGCATTTTCTCGAGGCTGGTTATACCATAAATATTTTTTTCCGAAAGCTAGGCGATGAAGGGTTTTCGAGATATCGCCGGAGGACGACCTTATCAGGACACCCTGTATATGGCACTTTCTAAATAGGAAACGTTGGTATGACGTTTAGGGTGGTCGTAGAGAAGTCTACAATATACACCTATTACCGAAACCAAATAAAGTGTTATAATTTTAACTTCCAGTTTGTTTATATGGATTGTTGTTCGTTCAGCCGATGTTACATCTGACGATTCACAGACTTTTTAATTATTTTTTTTTTCGTTTACGCGAATTATTCCAAACTAACCAAATTAAAACAGTTTTAAAAATATTTTTACAAACAAACAGGTCTAAAATTTAATTATAATTAAAGAAAAAACAAAAATATTTGTATGATTTGTAATTATTAATAAAACTACAGGCAAATCGGGCGCAAATATGGTAATTTTGTAAACATTGTTTTTAGTGCGTAAAAAATCACTTATTGTGTAAGATGCGACTTTGCGAATGCAAATAAAAGTAAAAGAAATTTAGATTACAAAGAAAAAGTAATTAATTATATTGTATTTCAACAATTAAGAAGTTAAAATATCTGACAAGAATAGTTGTGGTTACTTTAATTCAATTACTTAATAAAAGAATTATAATTTTGATAATAATTTATTATATATGATCAACTCAAATTAAATATAGCTGTATTTTTTTTCCCATATAAATTTGTATGTAGCTTGAAATGTAAGGAAGAAAGCAGAGGTAAAAGAAAGACACGACTCCAAAAAAAATGTCTTCAACGAAGTAAAATCCATGACAGTATAATCTTCAACCACATAATAAAATCTGGTATGCGCGATACTTCCGGCAGTTTGTAAGCACGCATACCAAGATATTTATGAATCTAACATTGAAACGCATGAAATGGAAAGAAAATGTTTCCGTGATAATGGATAAATTTTACCCTCTATCACACTTTTCAAGTAGGTATGCGCGGCCTTTCCGGCTAAAAATCATTGATCGGCCGGATTTTTTCTTAAATATTTTTCGATATATGATATTTCGCACAAAATTATCCATGAAATTGATCAAAATCCGTGATGACGAAAGAAAATTATGGAAATTTAATAATATATAATTTATTTAAAATATTTTCGGCCAATTAAATCCACGCCGACCAAGCAAATCTTATTCCTCTAAGTGTTAACTTTTAATTTTTATTAAACATTTTAGTAAGCTTTATCACGGAGCTTTCAGGATTGGTGGCTTCTGGACTATAACAATAAAAATTGTTATGTTTCAATATTTTTGAAATTACATCCCCTCAGGGGTTAAAATGGAAATTAAAGTTTGTACGAGAAATTCGTAATTTCTGAACTTAGAACTATGAAAATGTAACCATTCTATTATTTGTCAATTTTTTACGAAAATTTAATATTTAAATGTCAGTAGTTTTAAGGACTGTTCATAAAAATATATTATGTACTTAGTCATTCACCAACGCCATTTATATAAGAAAACAATAATTAATGAAATAAGATAAAATTTAAAAAAAGCTCAACGTACGACGCGCGCTCCGCGGTAGAAAGTGTGTCACGGAAGACGGAGCGCGAGGAGTGTGATATGATGTGACGCGACGAAGGGCCAGACACGTAAGAGCAGACATCGTTGACGCACATAAACACGCCATTGTAAATATAGGTGTTATATTGAAATGAAAAATGTTTTATTTATTAATTTATTTTTTTCTGTTCTGTATGTAAAAGATTACTATGTGCCCTCATCTTCTTTAAAACAGCCACTATGAAACAGAAGACAATTCGCAGAGTTTCAATGTCGGGTTTTTCCTTAAAACAGAAACTAACAATTTATATTAAGTATTTTAAATTAAAAACTCTGTGTTTTTAAACGCTTTTGTATTCTCCAAATAATGTAGGAAAACATTTTAAATGCCCAGTTGCAATCTTTTTAAAATATTAGATAACAATAAATTATATGAATTATTAGATAATGAGGACAAAGATCGAAACTTCGAAAAATTTAACTTCTATTTCTCAAAACGAAAAGTTTTAATAGTATCAGCATTGGATCATCGACTTTATTATTACCTACTTATTTGTGAGTTTTCGTTATTGTTTTTTGTATAGCCGCTTGCTGGAAAACTTTCATAAAACAGGAAAGTTTTAACTAAGTACTTCGTGAAAACCCCCCATTACGACTTCTACAACAAATAAAGGTAATTAGTTTCTCTGAAATATAAATATCTACTTTCAAAACTATACCTATTACGGTTTCATTCCATGCTTAAATCAGAAAAGCAAACGGGGCAAGAGAAACTAGGTCAGAACAATAAATAAACTAAGCAAGTAGTAATGTTGGTATTAGGTAAGAAAATTTTATTAACTGTACGGGTTTTTCCTTTTATAATGGTAATCTTAAGAAGTAGTATTTTATGAAAAAGATAAGCCAGGCTGAATAAAGCACTTAAAATCATAAGAAAATATGTTTTTAGGTGACTTATATGTGTACTGCAAGATTGGAAGGGTCAATCGACTCTGTGCTTTCCGGGGTCCGTTTTGTCAAGTCTGAAAGGTAATCTAATAGTTATTTAGGTACTTGTTTAAAATCGCGGAACCTTTTATTTGTGGCTATAAAAATTTAAAAAATAGAGATATTAACGCGCATTAACGAATCTTTAAAAAAAATTAAAGAATGTTAAATTCTTTATTTGAAGATAAAAAAATATGTACTTTTTAAATTTTTTACAATAAAATGCATCCATTAAAATTAACAATTTCTAGTTATTTGTTTCATATTTTACGTGTAAAGGCAAATAACTTTAATTATTTTTTTAATTATGAATTTTTGGAATTTACAAAAAAAAATCGAAAAATTGGCATTTTGATTTTTTAAATTATTCTATTTTTAATGAACTGTAAATATGAAAATATTTACAACTCAAAAAAAAATTGTAAATTTTAAGAACGTTATAAAAATCGAAAAATGAGTATTTTTTTTTAAATTGTTCTATATTAAACAAACAATAAAAAAATAAAACTTTTAGGACAAATATAATTTTGTAGAAATATTATGCAAAAACAAAAAATATTTAAAATTTTAAGCGTTTTAAATTAAATTTATTCTAAGAACATCAAATTATTAAATATTTGGTAATTGCCTTGAAAGTTGCCTCCTCTCCGATTTTGACCAAATTTGGTACACGGAGGTTTTTTTGGGCGCTGATTATGAATCTGAAAAAATATTTTTTTGGCAACGTTTCGTTATCGAGGTATTCATCATCAAAGTTGAAAATCAAACTAACCTTGTTTACACTATTCGTCCTTCTTCTTGCACAGAATTCTTGATTTTTACGCTAAATTGGTACACCATATTTTACACCTTTTTTTCCATTTAATTGCAAACCTCCACTACACGACGCAACCATGTATACACTAAGAATTTTATAAACAAATATGGATGCCGCCTTTGAACTTGAAAGTTCGCAATTTAATGGAAAAAAGGTGTAAAAAAAATACAAGGTTTTGAAAGGTGTTTATAAAATATTCTGTGCCACTTTAGTGTAAAAATCAAAAATTGTGTACAAAAAGAAGTCGAAAGATACTGAAAATACGTTTAGTTTGATTTTCAAATTTGATGATGAATATCTCGAAAACGAAACGTTGCCGAAAAAATATTTTTTCAGATTCGTAATTAGCGCCCCAAAAAACACCCGTATACCAAATTTGGTTAAAATCGGAGAGGAGGCAACTTTCGAGACAATTCCCAAATTTTTATTTAGTTATATTTTTCAAGGCGCTAAAATGTACAGTACTTAAAAAAAAACTTGTTGATAACCTAATTATTCGATTTTTTATGGCCAAAATTAGGTAAACCGCGATTCTAAACAATTACTGTTATTTACATTACAAGTGCGTTTATAACCATAATTACAAAAACGAGTGTGAAAGCCAAGAATGACGAGGTAGTAGACCGAGTCGCTCTGATCACACGAGTGTTGTAGTCATATCTAAATGCACATGTGATGTACAACGTTGTATCTACTACATCATTCAATAAGTCGTCCCGGGTCTGACATATATATAGCTCCACAGTGTTATACCCGTATGATTTCTGGATATGTGTTAAAATTTCATAAAAATCTGACGTATACTTCTTAAATTACTGTGAAACAACTTTTGGTATTTTCAAAATAATAAATAAAAAAAATCCTGTATTAATTAAAAATTGTTTTTTTAAGGAGAAAAATACCGTTGAAGCCAAACAGTGGCCTGATAAGTGTTATGGAGACTCTGCACCAGGGAAATCAACTATTATTGACTGGTATGCTGAATTTAGACTCGGTCGTACAAACACCGATGATGCTGAACGCTCTGGTCGCCCAAAAATCGGCAGTTGTTCCGGAAAAATGAAAAAGTCTACAAAATGGTTTCGGCCGATTGTAAATTGAAGTTGTGTGAGATAGCTGAAGAATTTTACACGAAGCAACGTAAGTTGCTTTCGAAATGGGTGCTGCGTTTGGTCACACCGGACCAAAAACAACAACGTGTCGACGATTCAGAGCGCTGCTTGGAACTATTTAAGCGAGATAAAAAGGATTTGCTGCATATGTATGTAACAATGGATGAGACATGGATCCACCACTACATACCTGAATCAAAAAGAATGTTAGCTGAGTGGACAGCAGCCGGTAAACGTCGTCCAAAGGGACCAAAAACTGAAAAGTCAGCCGGCAAGGTTATGGCATCCGTATTTTGGGACGCGCATACTATTTTATTCATCGAGTATCTTGCGAAAGATAAAACTATTAATACTGAATATTACATGGCATTATTGGATCGATTGAGTGTAGAAATCAAGAAAATAACGGCCTCAAATGCAAAAGGAAAAAGGGCTATTAAACCAAGACAATGCACCCTCTCACAAGTATATGAAAACGAAGATCAAATTAAATGAATTACACTTTGAATTGCCTCCCCATGCACCGTATTCTCCAGATCTGGCCCCAAGAGACTATTGGCTTTTTGCAGACCTCAAAAAGATGGTCCAGAAAAAAAAGCGGCTCAAATGAAGAAGTGATTGCCGAAACTAAAACCTGTTTTGAGGGCAAAGACAAATTGTTTTACTAATAAGGTTTCAAAATGTGAGAGAAGTGTTGAAATCAATGTATCACACTTTAAGGAGAGTATGTTGATGAATAAAGTCAGCCGAATTTCTAAAAAAAAAATGTTTTTTTTGGCTAGACCGCGAACTTATTAAGTGTCACAACCAAAAAATAGGACAATACTGCTTTAATTTTCGTTTATTAGTTGCCTATAAGTATGATATTGGTTATTTTTTTTAAGTCTTACTGTGGGAAATTGTCACGTGCCATGGTTACAAATTGTTCAAAAACAGCTGAAATGCATTTAGAAATATGTATATTAGGAAAGGCAACAACGCGCAAAAATATACCTTTACTTTTTTAAAATCGAATTACTTTCTCCAAATTAAAAAGGATTTTGGTTCCAACATGACGGAGCACACAATTCTAGAGCAATCTAAAAAAAAATAATTGATAAGATTTCTGCATAGGTAAATAGGTAATTTGGGATCTATAAGGTGACCGCCAAGGTCCTCTGACCTTACGGGTTTGAATACATTTTTGTGGAGTATTAAAAAAAAACAGAGTATGAGGAGCAGAAATATGAGACCTTTTATATATATTATGGCACAATTTAGAACCCATAGAAAAAGGCGTATACGTAGGGCTGATAATAATTTAATTAGACGCGTGAGTTTATGTTTTTGAGAGAAATATCATCATTTTAAATACTTACTGTAATATTTTTGTGTACATGGTTCTTTAAATTATCTGAGTTTTTACTTTTCTGGTGCGATTTTTACTTTAAAATCACTTATATTTTTCAATGTGTTTATAAAACAATGTTCTATTTAGATGAAGACAGGTCCCTTTGACATGTAATTTTATTCGTGACTAGTAAAAAGCGCCATATTTATTTTAAACGTATTTTCAACATTTTTTATATATTTCGCTTTTCTTCACTAAACAACCCATTTCAACTCTTAATTGACATTTTCATAAGGGGGGAAATAGGTGTAAGGGCTTGGAAAAAAATATTTATTTTTTGTTTTATAAACTGATTGTAGAGCTATTTCCAATTATTCTCTAAAAATAACAAAAGACAATTTCATGCCGTTTAGAAGTAATAACCGTTTGAGTGAGTGTCCCTCGATCGCGTGGCATCCACGAAGGGCCCGGATATATATAGCACGTTAGAATGTTTTTTCTTTCTTTTAATAAACCTTCGAAAAAATTTTAAGAAGTATTAGTGACCCTAATAAGTTTTTTTAAAACGTTTAAACGGACTTTTATCGGATGGGTTTAGTTCATACATAATAACCGCATTTTTCTCTATAGTAAATTTACGTAACCTCCAGCTCCTACGGTTTCTAATCAATCCTTATCAAACTCGGCATATAATTTTTTTACTTAAATAGGCTCTAAGTATACCTCAATCCTACAAAATATCTATTTTTACTATTTTTTTATTGCAAAAGGATGTACAAAAATATGGTAAAAATTCATACTAAATTTTTAGATTCCTCAAAAACATATTTATTTTCAGTTTTTTTTTATTAAGAGTAAGGAATGCATAGATAATTGATTTCAGATAAAAATTGTGACCTTCAAAAATTACGCAAATTGCTCAGCCGGATATCAACTCACAGTGTGTAACTGCATATACCTTCGTTATTTTTGGGGAAAAAATTTAAAAATTTCGGTAAACATTACTGAATATATGTATATAATTACCCCAAAGTTTAAATAACAATTTTTTTAAAAAATAAAATATATAAATATATAAATATATATATATATATATATATATATATATATATATATATATATATATATATATATATATATATATATATATATATATATATATATATATATATATATATATATATATATAATATTATTTTAAAAATTTAAATATTTTAATAAAAAAATTTAAATTTATAAAAAATAAAAAAAATAAATTTTTTTAATATTTTATTTTTTATTATTATTTTTATTTTAATTTTAAAAATAAATATAAAAAAAATTAAAAATTTAAAAAAAATTTAAATTAAAAAATTTTTAAATATTTATTTTTTAAATTTTTTAAATTTAAATTTTTTATAAAATAATTTAAAAATAAATTTGAAACAAGTTCTTTATTATTATTTTACGTTAAAAAAGGGCCAAAAAAAGACTGTTTGCACTTGTTTGAATTTATGTTTTTGCAATTTTGAGACCCCCGTATGATAAAATCTTTTTTTTCATTGTAGTTCATATTTTTGATAAGCAATTTTTTTTTTTTCGAGAATGACTTTTTCGTACCGCACCGCGGCTACGTATATATGTATATAATTGTAGGTCTAAAATAGGACTTTGGCGAAAACTACATTTTGATATCTAATTTCTTTTCGAGTTATTTCAAAGTAACCTGTTTTTCAAATAATAAAGAATATATTTGTTAGCAAGAAAAAGAATAATTACTGTAGAATAAAAGAAACAAAACTAGAAACGCTTTAAACGTTTGTATTGTATTTGTTACGCTCAATAGTCGAATTCGGGCAATGCTAGAAAAAATTACGCAAAAGTAGTTTTGAGCAACAAATATTTTTCAAAACCGAAATTTTAATTTTATGCTAGTATTGAGCATTACAAAATAAACAGAACTAGTTTTGCGCATTTTGAAATGTACAATATTAGTTCTGTTTATTTCCGAATGACTAGCACTAGTTCTGCTTTTTTAATTTAATCAGCGCGCAGGGTCCGACTAAAATAAAGTTGGAAATATTATTTAAACGATATATTTTATTTAAATACTAACAAATATACCAAGAAATAACACTCTATTCTTAGGCAAAAAAAAATATTTATTTGAACAAGAGCTTCAATGATGGCAATAATAATTGCACATGACATTCTGTTTTCGACAAGAACATGCTCTATTAATACATTTTTCTTACACATACATGAAATAAAATCTTGTTTAGATCCAGAAATATAGGTTTCTAAGTGATATTTCTTTGTCGTTCTCTTCGACAACATAGTTGTTGTCTAGAAAAACATTATTTTATCAGCCAACAGAAACTCGTTTTTACAAAACTGTTTTGTAAGATCCCAGTGTTCTTTGCTAATTTGTAAAATCCATCATCAATCGATTAAATAACTGCTATTACATTTTCTGGTCTAATCAGCCACGATCCACGTATGGTACTCGTATAAGGACATTGTCGCCAACCAAGGTTGGTTTAATTTTTTTATTTGATTATGCGACCATCAAATCGACTTGTACTTCCAAACCTCTTTTAGCTTTTTTACGATTCGTAAATATATATCAGGAACGTTGGCAAAAAACATTAAAATTCTAGTTTAAATTTGTTTATTCTTAAAATACCGCAGGTAGCATGAATTTTCTTATTGCACTTTAAGCAGCTTTTCACAATAGCGATAGGTTTTTGACACACAATACATAACGAACCTTCGTTTTGGTTTATTAATAAGTTTTCAGTTTCTATACTCACTCTAGGAGTTTGCACTGCTTCACTTGGCATATTTACTATTTCTCCATCTTGAATGAAAGCATGCACTTCACTATCGTTATATTTTCCTCAGCGACAATAAAAACTTGCACTTCATCTTCAGTTTCTTCAATAAATGCAATAGTATTTTAAAGTTCGGTTGTTTCATTCAACAAATTTTCGAGATCGTCTTCGGATTCCAATGGAGCAATTAGATCTTGAGGCAAGTCAGTGTCCCTTAAACTATTTCTCTGGGCGCACCCAAACATAGCTTCGTACGGGAACCCTTAACTGCACTGTGGTAGCTTCTATTTGTTTTGTGACTGGGCGAAACACAGTCCATCAGTCCAATATTTGGTATTTTCATCGGACATCCAACATATAAGGGCATCTCGCACATTTCTGTTACAACGTTCCACAGAACCTTGGCTCTATGAGTGGCGCGGTTTTGCATGTACGATTTTTTTTTAAATGGAAGCACTAAGACTTTAAATTATTTATAGCTTTGCAAATTCGCGGACATTATCAGACTAAAGAATAGATGGGGCCCTAAATAAACAGAAATTTTTTATTAGGTTCCTGGCAGTTTCTACAGCAGTATTACTTTAAATTGGGCGTAGTACATAAAATTTAGTCAAATGGTCTTGATAATTTAATATAAATTTAAAGTCTCCGTCTGGTTCAGTCTGCATATCAATTAGATCTACTTGGCACCGAGAATGCATAAGTTTACTTAAAATGGGCTTAGCAACGATTCCTTTTTAGGTGCCATTTTTTTTTCAGTTGACATATTTTACACAATTTTAGGTATATGTTAATCGTTTCTCTAGTAATGTTTGCATATTTTTTCTTTAACCCTTCTTCTACTGCTAAAACAAAGTGCACAAGTTAAAACAAACTCCAGCTTATAAAAGCGTGTTTTTTTAAAGTATAATTTATTTTAAGTTTTGTAGCTTGTATTATTATAAAGGTGTAACTATCTACAATAGGAGGATGATATTATTACTTAGTGATATTCGTTAACTAACTAAAGTTTTAATAATTTCGTAAGCAAAAGACAACCGGCTAGTTAAAAGTTTTAATCTTAAACATTTCTAGCCAATAAAGTTTAAACTTAATTTAAGCTGATTCATTTTTAAAGATATGATATTATTTCAGAAAAAAACGAAGTGTTTTCCTTAATATCTAGAAATATGACATAGGTATCAATATTTAAAATGGATTGCCTTTGTTTTTAGGATATGCTCCGTGTAATACAGGACGTGTCACATGGAAAATGTAAAATGGGTGATGACATGAAAAATATTATGTTCTCGGGACAAGGGACGGTGTATACTTTGATTTTTTAAAGCGTTTTTTTACAAACGCCAATGCATACATAAAGTAATGAAGCCAACTGTACCCCTTTTCTTAAAAAATAGGTTTTCCTAAATAAAAAACAAGGAGAGTCTAACTTTTTGAAGAGATCTTGGTTTTCTCTGTTTTATGCCCCACTTTTTAAAAGACAGCACTGGTGGTTTCTTGTTTCAGTTTGATTTATTTGAGTTACACGCCTTTCTATTTTTTGAAAAATGGAACCCGCTTGGTCCGGGTCCCGGGTATACGGGCTGACCCTCTCCAGCTCTATTGACCCCTATGAACTTGCAGATCGCCTGCAACAAAAAAGAAGAAAACCCCCCAAAAAACCCAAAAAATCACATATATTAGTCTAGGTTTCGGTGGCAGGTCGGCCACCGTTGTCAAGACAGATATTAAAACAAAAAAATAAACTAAATTTTAAGAAATTTTTGGTCTAAAAACTTAGGAAATTCTGATAGCTATTTTTTACTTTTTATGACGTTTTGTCATAAGTGACACTAGGTTATTGGACTGGTGTATGTATAGTATTCATAAAAAGACCAGAAAGGTGGGTGGTATGGTGTGTTAATTGATTTTAAGTTTACCTGAATTTACTTCACCATCAAGCATAGGTAACCATGTATTATTTAAATTAACAGATATTGATGCTACACATCTGTTTTTATTTAATAAAATAAATGCACTTTCCTTTATTATACGTTTTTTTGAACAAGTTTGCTTTGCTTAAATGCTAGAAGCATTCCAGTTTATTATGTGGTTATTATCAAATGCGTGTTGTCAGATTTTTGATTTGTGGAATTCTGTGTTTCTAATATATGTTCTATGTTCTTTTATGCGTTTGGCTAATGGTCTGGAAGTTTCACCTATATAAAATTTATTACATTTACAAGGGGTGTTATAAATGACATTTTTTGTGTTTTCGTTTATATTGTATAGTTTTCTTTTTGTTACTTGGGATCTTATGGTGTTTTGTGTTTTAAAGATAGTGCGAATATTAAATTTATTACCTATTCGTTGAATTTTATTTGATAAGCCAGGAATATATGGTAAAAATAGATTTGTAATAGATCTATTTTGATTTTGTCTTAAATTTGGTTGTTCAAATTTTAGAAAACATTTATTTATAAAATCAAGAGGATAATTATTTTGAACTAAAATATCTTTTAGACATTCTTTTTCACTTTCTTTGTTTTAATCAGAACAAATTATTTTAATTCCATCAAAAAGATTTTTTACAACTCCTTTTTTTACCATTATTGGGTGATTAGAGTTAAAATTTAAGTATCTGTGTGTTTGTGTAGGTTTTCTGTAAATTTTGGTTTCAAAATTATTTACATCTTTTTTTATTAGAATATCAAGAAAAGGAAATTGTGAGTTTTGTTATTTTTCTAAAGTGAAATGAATAGTGAGTTCTTGTATATTAATGTGTGTTAAAACATTATTTAGACAATTTTCGTCATGTTGATAAATAGAAAAAATGTCATTTATATATCTCTACCAAACTAAAGATTCATAATGATGCTTTTGAACAAATAGAACATATTTACTGGTGGTTTAATGTTAAATTTAAATGACATCAAAATCTGTAAACTGTGTTATACAATTATTCAAGGTGATTAATGGTCTTTGGTACCTTAGATGTTTATGGAAAACGGGACATGGGAATTTTTTTAAAATTTGGCAACATAGGTAATTGGCCCTGCCTTATCAATTTCTAATAATTTTTAATAACGCGACGTTGCCGCTTATAGCAAAATTAATAAGAACTTTGATATTTTAAATGAGACCCCCTATATATTATTGTATTTTTTGCTCCGCTATTCCTTCCCATTATTTTTGTGCAATAATTTACAGAGAGGTAAGCCAAAGACATACAGATATGTATTTTATACCAAATTACTCGTCGCAAAAAATTAGCATGAGCATTGCTTTTGGTTTAGAGCAAATTTTTAAAATCACCCCCATTTAGGTGTTGGAAATTTGCCAAATCTAAAGAATTGCGAAAATAGCAGTGGTATTTAAAGTTACTCTTACCGCTATTTTTGTTTCGAATGAACTTTGGAGAAAATGAAATCGTACCCCTCTATTCCTGAGAAGGTTGTAAACCAACCTCCATGGACTATGTGAGGGTGTAATCATCCCCTAAAATATATAAAATCATATGCAATTTTTAAAAATAACAAGAAACGGATTCTTAAGGAAATGTCTAAAAAGAAATTAATGAAAATAATGAACCACCCTATTTTAAGGGTGAAATATCAAATTATCAATAGGAAAAATTAAATAAAGCAGCATGCTTTTTCAAAAAAAGTCTTAGCTTTGTATTATTTTCATCCAAGTATATAAAGCAGGTGTACCTAGATTTTTCGAGTTCACAACGTTCAGAGTGAGTTTCGATCAAAAGCCATCCCTATTATAAGGAAAATTAAATAAAATGTTAGCATATGCAAAAAGTGCCTTGACCTCATATTTTTCATCCCAAGTGTATAAAAGAGGCCTTCTTAGATTTTTTGAGTTCATTTCTAATCAAAGCTCCCCCCGCAAGAAGGTTAATTGATCCCTAAAATACATAGAATCATATGCAACTTTATAAATTGGAAAAATATATTCATATTTTTCAATAAATGTCTAATACCATATAAATGTATAACTACTTTACGTAGTTATACAGTAAGTGATGTTTATATTTTATCGAAATATCCTTAAACATCTAAATATATTTTTTTACAATTTTAAAATTTGTATATGATTTTCTACATTAGGAGATAAATGTACTCCCTTGTAGGGGTGGATTGGTTAACAGTAAACTTAAAAATCTTAGAATGACTGTTTTATTCGCTTGAATTAAAAAATACGAAGTTAAAACTTTTGAATAAGCTAACATTTTATTTAATTTTTCTGATAATTCATTTTGAGGGTGGTTTATTATCAAACTTACTTTGAACGGTTGTTTTATGTTAATTAATATCGTATTTAAGATATCCTAAAACATCTAAATATTTTTTGTATATGATTTTCTTCATTTTGGGGGATGAATATACCCCCTTAGAGGGGTGGTTTTGGTTCAAAGTAAACTTTAAAAATCTAGGTACACCTGCTTTATATACTTGAATCAAAAAATACAAAGCTAAGGCTTTGTTCGAAAAAGCCAGCATTTAATTCAATTTTTCCCATTGATTAGGGTGGTTTCACCCTTAGAAATGGGTTTTTGATGATCATATACATGTATTTCTTAGTAGATATTTCCCAAAAAATCGGTCTTTTGCCATTTTTAAACTTGCATATGATTTTGTATATTTTAGGGGATAATTGCTTTCCCACATAGTCCATGAAATTGGTTTACAACTTTCTCAGTAAAAGGTCAATTCGAAACAAAAATCCCAGTGAGAATAACTTTTAATACCTCTGATATTTTCGCAATTCTTCAGATTTGGCGACTTTCCAACCCCTAAATAGTGCATATTTTTGAAAATTTGCAAAAAACAAAAAGCAATGCTCCTCCTAATTTTTTGCGATGCGTAATTTGGTATAAAATACATACTTGTATGTGTTTTCCTCAACTCTCTGTGAATTTTGAAAAAACAGGCAGTTTTTGAGCGATTTTTGCGATCACTCTTTTTATTACTACGTCACTAAGATTTGTAGAAAGTTTAAAAGTTGGACATAATTTAGGAAGGTCCTGTATATTAATTTTAAGTAAAAAAATGTGTTCTACAATATACAGAGTTGGTCAAAATTAGTGATTTTACTGCGAGATCAAAATTGAAGAAAAGTGCATTTTTTAAATAAAACACTGTCTATATTATGACATATTATTAAAGGCAATTAAAATCTCTTAAAAATGATATATCATGTTTCTATACAGTATTTTTTAGAAAAATATGTCATCCAAAAAAGTTATAAAAAGTTATCCTATGCACTAAACTCAAGGTGTCTAGAGAAGCACCATATTAAATTCAACGTAATCGTTAAATAGACTAAGAGTAGATAAAGTAAAATTTCTTTAAATGAAATGTTATCACCCTAATTTATGCCTTATTATTATTATTTATCATAACCACTTTCATTACAAAGGTATTTTCAATTTAAACATAACAATAACTTCATCTTACTTCTTCGCACCACCCTTTTAGTCGCAGCCCCAATGTTATTACTAAAACATGTGAACCTTTAAGAAATTTTCCATACCAAACTTTATCCCCTTTGTTTTCCCAAATTAAGTCTCTTTCATCAAAACAATTTTCACAAACAAACAGGAATTTCTGCTGTTATGTTGGTTTTTCGAGTTAAACTTGCATACTTTGAGAATAATTTATTCAAGGCATATTGACTAATGTCTCTAAATTTTAAAGACTTTTGGAATTTTAGTTTAAAGAAAAACGACATTTATAAGCCTTGCCAAATAAGAAATATGTATTTTGCTAAGTGCTATAACAATAAATTAAAAGTTTTTTCGAAAACTATAATTTATACGGGAAGAAGTAGTTTTTTAAACTTATTTTATTCAAAAGTATTTTTAATTTTATGATATTTTTAGGTCTGTTGTGTTTTTATATACCTACACGGTAGCGACATAAAGTTTATTTTCTTTTAAATGAAACACTTTATATTTTATTACATTTTTGATTCATTTTTTAAAAGACAATGTTAACGATATTTACGTCTAGGGGTCTGTGGTGCATCGTTTCGAGCCTATTAGAGACTATCTTCAGAATTTATGCAATTATATACGAAAGGGCGTTGGATCATGTTCTAATTAAAAATTCTTTAAAAAAACCATGCAGTGTTGCCAAGGTTTGCAAACTGTTACTTTACGTTTTTATGAAACACCCTGTATATTATTGTATTTCTGAATAACCACTTTAGTTGCAATAAAAATGATTTAAAACAATACAGGTGCCTGACTTGCCGTTTTGGCATAATTGGCAGATTCAAAAATTGGTTAAAAAATTTAAATGATTTATATAAGAAATTGTAAATTGGGTCCTTATCAATATGGTCACAACAGTTTAAGAATGATGTTAACAAGTCATATTACACACAAGATATCAAGCGTTTAAGAATGTTGCCGAATTACGCAAACAACTAAAAGGGTTGTTAAGAAGCTAATTCACAGTTTTATATCTTAATCATTTAAATCTTATGATCAATTAGTAGCGTCAATGAATGCATAAAACTGCCAAAATTTGGGAAATCCAAAAAACATCTTTGATTTTGATAAAAAAGAAAAAATAATTTTATTTTTCCATATTATTTAAAATCAGAAACGTTTTGAAGGTGGCCAACAAATATTTTTATTGTTTAAACAATATTTATAATATTTAAATGAAACATTTTTTTTCCCTGTAACATTTTAAATATTAATTTTCGTCATTTTTATACACAATCTTTTCTGTAGATAATTAAAGTTTCTACAAAAATGGTTTTATATTAATTTTTTGTATTTTTATAGTTTTGAAGATATCGTGAACTTCGATTTCTGAGTGTAGAAATTTAACTCAATTTCCGATTTATAATTGCTTATAAGATATTTTTTATAGTGACATAAAATAAATATACATAACTATTTTTTTTTTAAATGTTTCTTTAGGATTTAAACAACTTTGAAACATTCTATATTAGATATTTTAAAAATATTTTATTAAATGTTAAATATTTTCTGCTTTACTCACATATACAACAAATATAAAATTAATTTTTATTTATATTTTGCGTATCGGAGATTTCGTCTTCTTCAAGTGGTGGGTAGTTACCGTAGTCACCTTCAATGCAAACACTGCAGCAATGAAGGCCACTTTTTCTGCAGCCACATGCTAAACCGCATCCTATTTTGCAGTTGCAAAATATAATTTTAAAGACGTTTTCAGGTGCTGCTGGTTGCGTCATTTTTACTAGTTTTAAATAATCGCCTTTTTACCAATAGTCCAAGAAAATAGGTCGTGAAATACGAATTTGAGGTTAAAAGTTGAATTTTTGATATAAGTTACTTTAAAATCTAAAAACGAAGCTGTATTTTTTTTTTATTCCCCCGGGAAGAGTGAAAAAATTAAAAAGTGTTTTGTTTGAGGCAACGGTAAGTCCTGTAAAAAAGTTTTAAATAAAGTTGTAGAACATAAAATTCTACAGAAAAAATGATTATATAACTTTTTTTCTAAAATTAAAATTAACTGAGATAAAGTAGCTAGAAGCTAGGGATGATAATAGCAACTTTAAAAATCATAAATTATTGGAAAATTAAAAAAATTCATAGTTTTTAAAATTATTTATATAATTAGTAACTTTAATTTTGGAATTTTTTCTCTAAAATAAAAGTTGTTAAATATATAAATAATTAAAAAAACTATAAGTTTTTTCCAATAATTTATGATTTTTAAAGTGGCTGTCCCTAGCTTCTAGCTACCTTATCTCCAGTTAATTTCAATATTAGAAAAAGTTATAAAATCATTTTTATGTAGATTTTACGTTCTACAACTTTTATTTAAAACTTTTTTTTCAGGACTTACCGTTTCCTCAAAATTAAAAAAAACACTTTTTATTTTTTCACCCTTCCCGAGGGTGAATTCAAAAAAAAAATTACAGTTCTTTTGTAGATTCTTCAAAGTAACTTATATCAAAAATTCAAGTTTTAACCTCAAATTCGTATTTCACGACCTATTTTCTTGGACTACAACCCCATTTTTCTGGAGAGATTTAGGAATTAATTTTCCATTGCTGGTAGTAAATAAAGTTGTACACTTTTATCTGTTAAAGCTAATGCTATGAAGGTATTTGGCAGATTTGGCACCATACATTGTGAGTGTCAACTTACACCTTCATTGAAAAAGTACTTCATCACTTTGATTTCCAACGATAAAAGTTTCAGCTGCTGCACGTAATTTAAAATAATTATTAATAATTTTAATAAAATTATTTTTACCTTTAATGTAAAAGGCGAAGGTAGTATCATATTTAGTAAATGTATGAATAAATAAAAGATGTTCTTTTTTATATTTCCATACTTACTTAACATAGTTTTTGTTAAATGAACTCGTTGTAAGGCATTATTTTTAAGTAGTTAAAAAAAAAACATTTCTTTATCATCAGGTGCTATGCATCAAGATCCTACTTACAAGTCCATTAATGGAAAATTAATTCTCTGAAGTGACAGAAATTCAATAATCCAATAATATTAAACGAACAATTATTAACAAAATTATATATATATATATATATATACATATATATATATATATATATATATATATATATATATATATATATATATATATATATATATATATATATATATATATATATATATATATATATATATATATATATTTTATATATATATATATATATATATATTTGTTTATCTTATTTCACGGAATATTAAAATAACAAAAAATATCCTTATTGAAATAAATGCAACTCCCCAAAACCTTCGATGTTTTGGGTTTCCCCAAAAATGTTGATCTTGTTAGGTATTCTAATGGAAAAACTGGGAAAAAAAAGGAAAGGAAAAAAGGGACTTAGGGATACCTTATATCATCAATTTCATGAAAGACACTAATAATTAACCACTAATTGAAAATGAGAAACCCTCTTTTACTACCGCATACCGTTATGTGACTTATCTTGCTAGACCCTTTCAATGAATTTTTAAAATTTTTAAAATTATTTTAAAAATCATCTCAAAGCCGTTTGCAATTATACAAACCTTTTTTTTAAAGGGAATTTGATCAACATCCCCCCGCACCCTGAAACATTTTTTTTCAGCTAAGATTGAAAGACCTAAATTAATATATAAAACCAGAGAACAGCAAAAAACCCGGTAAAGAATATTTTATCTCTTTAAAACACCCACAAACAAAACTAGAAATCAAATTAACAAAAATAAATACATAAAAAAAAAATTTCTATGTGTACCACCGCAAACTACGAAACTTTATTGAGACGGAAAAGGACATATTTACCGTTGGACGGGTATAAATGCCTTTACTTGTTTTTACTGTCACTTTCCCAATGCCCCGTCTTTCCGGTGAACTTTTACAATTATGGCAAAAGGCAAATGAAGGGGGGAAATTATCACTTTTTAAAATTACCGTCCCAACCTTTACCGATGAAAGTTTCCGTCTTTTCTCTTACCTGCAAACTTGTCAAATACTCCATACGCCAACGTTTCCAGAAATCCTGCACCATTCTATCTATCAACTGGAACCGATCCACGCCCATTGAGATGCTCGAGAGATCCCCCAGTTGGAAACTTTTAAGTGGCATGAAAGTCAAGAAATGAGCAGGGTAAGTACCCCCGGGCGAACTATCTGCCGATAGTCGAAAATAAAGCCTAGAGTTTAATAATGCTTCAATCTGAGTAAGCAGAGTAGCCAGCTCTTCATAAGTTAACAACTGTTCACCCACCACTCTATAAAGATGATTTTTACCGCTTTAACATTGCTTTCCTAAACACCTGATGTGTCCGAAGGAGTGTTAAATTGCCATTCCCTCCATCAACCGCTAACTGGGAAAAGAAGAACGTCTTTTATATTTCCTCGAACTGACAAGTTCATTAATTTCCCGTAAACCTTTTTCGCTCTACAAAATTGGTGCCTTGGTCCAAGTACATGACGTGACACGGACGCGTCGTGATAAAAATCTTAAATCCTGCAAAATGTGCTGTAGACAGGGGAACTAACTATTTTCTAAATGAATGGCTTTAACACCCCATACATACAAATGGGCGCCATATGCCTTATGAACTTGTGCGCCCCGTTTTTACCTAAAGTATACTAATGGGCCCAAATAATCCACCGTGTGTAAAAGGCTTAGTTTGTGAAACTCTTGAGAGGTAAATCGGCCATCAGTGGCGTCAAAAAATCGGGTTTTATTCGACATCGTTCATTTATGCTCTATTACGAATTATACTTCTACCACCCAAAAACCCAAAACTTTTGTCAGAATAGACTCAAGTAAATAGGGCCCATATGTAAATTAATTATGTGATTGGGGAAAACTACTAATCTGGCTTACATCACTAGCCGGCAAAGAATTGGATGTTTTGGAAAAGGAAAGCGATGAATTTGTAAGCCGACCACCTACCCGCAACAGCCCGTCGTGCAAGAAGGTTTTTTAATTCCAGGTTAGAGGCGCATTTTTCCCACCCCCTTTTATAATAATTTCATGTCATTGTCAAAAAGTTTTAAATTTTAACCAGCCTGGTAAGTTATTTCAACCTTTTCAAATCCCTTCGCCCCCTTGATCTCTTACGGAATAAGTTTTGAAATCTAAACACAACAGTAATGCCAAAATTTTTAACCAAGAAGACAATTTCACAACCTTCAAAAGGATGACTGATTTTTTCTCTGTCATAACAAATACCTCTTCGGCAAAATCCGAAATTTTCCCCCATTTAACCTTTCACTGGCACTTGTATTTATTTGTTTGACAAAGGGCCCAAACCTGTTCTGACAATTTCATCCCTCGGACCCGATGCCACAAGGGGTGTTAACTAACTGTCTTGGTGTAAGCCCTCTGAACAAACAATCTGCCGGATTACCAATTCCTTCAATATATCGCCAATGGGCATCCGTATATTTTCTTAATCTGGCTCCCCCCGATTTGCTACAAAAAAATCTTTAACAAACGTGAATTAAAACCAATTCAACACGGTAGTTGAATCTGAAAACGCATACACCCTTGCAACAACTGCCCTATCAGCAAATGCATTATAATATGCTTAACTAAATTCGATAAAGAACTTTTCCGCACATAATTCCAGCCGAGGAATAGTTACTAATTTAAATGGAACACCTTTGACTTGCACAGATTAATCTAACCACCGGACCGTCACATTCTGTAAACACCTTAGAATACACCACGCGCCCTGGCGTTTTGGCTAGCATCTGCGCAGCAAATTGTAATTAGGGTTTTTTTCTCAACACCCAAATGCGTGGCAATTCGGGGGTTATATAACTCATTCCATTCTAAGCGGACATTTTCCCAAATCCGTATAATATTTCTGGGGGGGTTTTTGTATCCCATCGAGTTTTAGTTTCCATAGTTCTTTTATAATTTTTAAAAAAAAATAAAGGTGATAAAAGGGGTTCCGATAGGATCGTAACAACGTGCGACCGGGAAAGTCGACCGCTTTGTACATGTTTTACCTGGAGTATCCAATCTAAATCGAAGAATATCTAGTTCAGGATCCCATTGCATCCCCTAAAATTTTTGTGTCCGTTTTAAATACTTCCTTTGAAAGCCGTTTTTAACCGAATTTTATTTAATAATTTTTGAGAATTAGTTGAAAATTTGGTTAATTCAAGGCCCCCATTTTTAAAAGTTGAACTCACTCTTGATATAATTGATAGCTGTATCGTCAGACTCGGTACTAGAAACCAAACCCATCCTTATAAATATCTCTTTAAACTAGCAGCTAAAGGATTTTTTTCCTTTTCTCTTTACCAATTGTGAATAACGCGCACGCTAAATATGGAAGGGTTACACGAAAGCCCTACAGTCCGTCAAAAAATATCCCCCCTCTTCCGGACTAAGCGCCACAATAAACGCTGAAAGGCCAATGTTCCTTTACAATTTTTTGCCAAAATACATTTGCCGAATATCTGCTGTTTTGCAATTTTAAAAAACCCGGGGATTTAACAAAAGCGTGCAAATATCCTTTTGGACCGTTATACAAAATATCTTTTAATGACACATGTGAATCTGAGGGTGCACTTGCATCAAAACATCGAAGAGGGTACTAGTACTGTCCGATTTAAAAACCGCGTGGTGAGGAATTTAGCTAAGTCATGAGTCGCATTATTTGTAAGTCCATATGACCTTGATTAATAAAATCCTTAATGTCATTATTATATTCCACTCGAAAATTTTGGGAAACTTAAAAAAACCGTTTCTCCAATGATAATAACCGACGCTGAGCTTTTTTTCATCGATCTCTAAATTAACCGGATCGTATTTAAATGGTAGAGCAACATAAATCGTCCGTGACTTTATCCGCGAATAAGTTTTAAAAAATATTTTATCACATTCATTCCTCTGGACTACTTTCTGGTCGCTTTGGAATTTTGCTCAATTTAAAAAAATTTTATATAATGGTTCCTCAATAGATGTGTCTTTTTGAGTAAAAAATGTTAGTGCGCTGCCGCTTCCGCCGTAGGTATGACCCATTATTACGTACCCGAAAGCAGTTTCCATAGCGATCGGTGACCCACCATTTGTTTTACCCCCTTTTTTCCGAAAATAAAGGGAATAACTCCTCCTATAATACCGTCTATTTCGCCCGGTTGGGAAATATCTACTACCCCGCTAACGGTATTTTTTTCCATCGAGAAAAATCCGTATAGACCTAGACAATTTATCAGTGTTTTTTCTCTACTAAAGAGCACTTAAATTATAAGTGTTTTCGATATTATGTCAGAACCGATCACTAAGTCCGTTTCCTTTCACTATTTGGGGAAATTTTTTCCCCTAAGCCTTCACCGACGAATGGGCCCTTTGGGGAAATCGGTAATCAAGTTTTTACAACATTTCACCGTTAATAGATTTACTTGACTCCGCTGTCTAAAAAAAATCCCCGCAGTTCCATTTAAAATAGGACTATTTAATACCCGAACAACTACCGTGGATAACAAAACCGTTTTATTGCATTGTACTTTGCATTTTCCGAAACCGTGAGGGAAAGTGATTGTGTTCATCCGATTGTATTTTGTAGAAATCGATTCATCCGTTTCCAAAAAATTTACTTTATCAGCAGGTTTTTTCCCCTATGCAGCAAAATATGATGTTTTTAGAACATTCCCAACATGTCTGTCCGTAGGACATGACCTTACTCCTGATTAGGAGATAAGCAGTTATAGCACCAATTACTATCCTTTACCGTTTCATATCTCTTTGATGGAGAAGCCTTTAAATTTTTCACAACGTCCCAAGTAAGCCCAATTTTATTACAGAAAACACAAGGAGTAGGTTTGTATTTTTCTATCATCCCTAACCTGACCAGAAAACAACTTTGGATTACGATGGGAGGGTGAAGACCCCCTGATATTTGTTAAAAATTTTAAAATTTTGACTGCTCTTTACAAACCCTATAAACTCTATATATTGGGAATTTTTACGCTCCGATTAAAACTGTCAAATGCCTTAACTGTTTCCTTATCTAATTTATTGCCCTGCTTGATAAATAAAATAAAGTCCCTAGATCAGGCAAATTTAATTTTTCATTTTTTAAACAACAACATCAAATCTTTCCCAAAAAAAAAATTTAAAAATTTTTCCCCTTATTCGGCATGTAAACATTTTAAATTCTAACCTGGTCTAGATTTGTTTGCTAAATATCTCTATCTTGGTATTTCAAAAAGTGACTGCCAAATTATTTCATAATTATCTCCCCTTGGTGCTACACGAACAAATCTTAAAGCAGAGCCGCGTAAACGTCCTCCCAAAAAATGAACTTTTTCCGTTTTTTTAAAGTAGGGTTGTCATGAATTAAACTTTTATAAATTGCATGAAGGTTTCCCATTGACGAATTTCTCCTGAAAATTCCGGTAATTCTATTTTTAGGGAAAGGGGTATCCGATTTGGATCTACGGGATTATTCTCTGGGAAAGGGGCCGTCTTATTAGCTTTTAATTTTGCTCTGCTACCTCAATAAGCCAACTCATTTAGTAGAAAAACTTTGTAATCCGGGGAAAAATTTTCTTCAACTTCAAACCCAATATCAATTTCATCAATCACCCCAATTAAAAAAATTCTAGTTAAATCCAATGATGGATACAACGCTTAAATTTATCCCTTGTTTTTGATTAGCAATAACTTTTGTCGAAACGTATATTTTGTAAAATCATAAACAAAGATTCCTTCTTAAGTGATCTTTTATGTTTCTGTTCAGCCGTGGTACTCATATTTATTACAAATATTACTAATTATTAATTACAATGAAATATATTTTGTGTGATAATAAATAACTGTAATTAAAATATTCTTATATATTTATCTGTACAGAAATATTTTACACACTGTATCAATAGCAATCCGAACCTTGAATGATCTATTTAAGCTAAAACTCAATAACCTTTATACCGAAAGTTATTAAGTACTTTTCAAATAATTTTTAAACACCCCGCATATATCAATAAATATTTGTAAATAAACCGAAAACCGAAATTAAGAAGTTACACTATTGAGCAGATTGAATTTAATGAACTGTGTCCACATTTGACAACACTGTTTAAATAGCAACCGATCCGCCGACAGTCTCACCCAAAAAAAAGCCAAAATGTTTTTATTCTTTATCGTTACCGTAGACATAAAATAAAAAATGAAGGTACCATTAAAATTTTACAAATATCCGGTTCGATTAGGACCAGGAATTATGTTTATCTTATTTCACGGAATATTAAAATAACAAAAATATCCCTTATTGAAATAAATAGCAAAACTGCCTTCGATAGGTGTTGGTTCCAAAAAAAATGTTGATCTTGTTAGGGTATTCTAATGGTAAAAACTGGGTAAAAAAGGGAGAAAGGACAAAAGGGAAATCTTAGGGATACCTTATATCATCAATTTCATGAAAGACACTAATAATTAACCACTAATTGCAAGTAGTACCCGAAACCCGTAACTTTTACTGCATACCGTTATGCGACTTATCGTTGCTAGACCCGTTTCAATAAGAAGTTTTAGAATTTTAAATTATTTTAAAAATCATCTCAAAAGCGCGATTTATAATTGATACAAACCTTTCTTAAAGGAATTTGATCAAACATATATATATATATATATATATATATATATATATATATATATATATATATATATATATATATATATATATATATATATATATATATATATATATATATATATATATATATTGTCTCCACATGTGGTACTCTCGTAGGGAGAGGGGAATGGTAACATATATACATTCATGTCTCATAATAAATTCCCATTGGGATGTTGTAAAAGTAGTTTATCCATATTTAGAGGCTCTTTGCCTTATGTGCAGTAGGGTAATTAGCGGATCTTCTCCGCTAAATCCATACGGTGTATCGCCACTACTAAGCCTACGGATCCTGGCGTTTCCTCCAGTAGCTCTCAGGGATGAAACTGGGACTCCTGTATTCCCCCTTGTAGAAGATTTGACCCGTTCGCGCTGTCTAAGCCCGTGACATTATGGTACCTTTCTTAGGTCCCTTGCGTATAGTCTTAATCGAGGTGTATACAGTCTTCTTGACTTTCCTGTATTTGGTGTCTACGGTGAGTACCTTCTTTGTAATTTTACAGGGTGGTTCCTGGAACCATTCCCTAAATATTGGTACCAAATTGGTACTGGTACTCAGGGAGTATCCTGTGTAATTCACACTTAAAGTTGCGGGGTGTATGTCGAGCAGCGTCTTCCTTAATTATCCCGGTTATACCGCTTGGTACCACCTCTGGGATTTTATGGAAGGTTCTTGGATACTTCCCTTATCAATTAGAAGCAATCCCAGGCCTGGTGCTCTGGGGTATAAGTCATATAAATTAATAGAGTTCAAATTCCAGGACTTTCTCCTATGGTTCCTGATTATTCCCGGTTATACCGGTGGGTACCAGTCTTGGTTCTTTGCCAGGAGGGTTCTTCCCTAATAATGTTCCCCTCTTCCTTCTCAATCCACCCAATTGGCTTGAGGGTGCCTTGGGGTATGACCGTTAAAATAACCCCTAAAGTGGAAAATAGTGAGAAATTCCTGAAGTAGCCGGATTTATCCCTTATACCGCGAGGTACCGCTCCAGGGTTTTCTCTAGTTGATTCCCTGATCTATTTCCCTTTGAATAAAACCGATCTGGACTCCGGTAGTCCTCGGTATCCCGAATAAAAAAAAATGTCAAATAAAAACAATTGACAAAAATAACGCGCGTTTTCCCATTTATCCCGGTTCTTACAGATACGGGAATAACGGCGCCAGCCACCGATGTGCAATGGGGCAGCTTCCGTATGCTTCCTGAAAGCTAAAATAATAAAATAAACCACTCCAGGGCCTGCCTGTAGAAACAAGGCGGCTATTCCTCTCTGGAGTCCCTGAAAAATAAAATACCAAACAATTCCAGGGCCAGCCTGTAGAATCAAGGCGGCTATTCCTCTCTGGAATAATGATTACGATTTCTTTCTTTCCCAGGCGTTCCTTGAAAAAGAAACCCTACGGAGTGCTGCTGCGGATTCTGAAAAGAATCAAAGAAATAAAACTCCGGGTATCTGTTACTGGCCCAAAAATCCACTTCGCCTCTTCACCTCGATAACTTAAAAAACTACGTAATCAAATAAAGCAGCAGACTTAATTAACAAACAAGTTACAAAACAAAATAAAATAAAAATAAAAGTTAGACTTTCTCAAAGAGTTACATCAGTAAGGCGCTCAACCTGGGGACCAGCCTATCTGAGCGGTGCTTCCCGGTATCTAAGTAGTGTTCTCAGCGTGCGAAACTTCGGAGATCAACTCTCTTAGCGAATTGCGTTTGCTTTTATAGATTCCGTGACAATATATATATATATATATATATATATATATATATATATATATATATATATATATATATATATATATATATATATATATATATATATGTATATATATATATATATATATATATATATATATATATATATACTATATATATATATATATATATATATATATATATATATATATATATATATATATATATATATAATCATAGTAAAAAAGCGTTGGGTGCTTGATATTAAATGTTACAATTATCTTATTATGAAAATATAGTAAACTGCACCCCCCTCTTTTTTATTTTAATTAAATTATTTTATTAATAACCTAATTTTTATTTTTGTCTTATTCCAAATTAATTGACCATAATTAATTACACAGGCTCATATTAAATATATTCTAAAAAAATGTGAATTGAATTTTCAACTGAAATTTAGTATTTCAGTGGTTCTGATTTCAAATCTGTTTTCAGTTTTCTATCACGTAAGGTTTTTTAAACAAAATGGTAAAACATTACAAAAAGGAAACAAAAATATTTATATATATTTAGCAGAAACAAAACAAAACCAACAAAACAAATAATGAAACCACTTGAAAATAATAAAAAATAACAAACATTAATCCTTTATTTTTTGGAAAATCTTTCTCTTTTTCCAGAAAAGCGCACACTGGTGTTTTGCATATGCTGCAGTAGGACAGTCCAACACAAGCATCCAGCAATAGTCGGTCATCATTCGAACATCCCAGCGCCCTGATATCGCCGTTCCATGTCTCTTTTATGTCTTGGTGGAAGCGCCCTTGCTCTTCACTGACATCGCCAAGGTTATCCGGAAAATAGTCAGATGAGCATGTAGAAAATGAACTTTTAATGCTCAATATTTACAGCTAACTTTTAAATTTGTCAACATGTTTTTCAGCAATACCTTTCAATTCCGGGTCTTTGTAGTTTCCTAGAAACTTATTTACAACTTCTTTTAGAAATGCTCTCCATGATTCTTTTCACCTTTCACTTTTTAACCATCTCAATTATGACTTTTCATCAACCTTTTTATTGTAGCCCCAAAAGATGCCTTCTTTTAGTTTGGCTTCAGAGAAAGACCTGGAAATGATTCACTGAAGTACTTAAAAACTTCAGTCACCATTTTGCCTAGAGCTTTGACAAATTATTTCAATCAGTCCCAGTGTTATATGTGGGGGTAATAACATTTTTTTTTTAGGTCACTAGGCATTCCCAGGGTACGTTTTGGAGCCAGGTGTTAAATTTTTTCTTGGTGGCCAGTTCTTTTGGTCCAGTGGTCATCTCTTGCTCTGTATCCCACTCACACTTGAAAACATGGTATTTGCATGTATATCCCGGATTGTTGACCTAAAAGCAATGCTAAAATTTTAAGGTCGCGGCACTTAAGATCCAGTTGTGTTGCTTATAGTTTATCCTTAAAAGCAGTTCTTCAAGATTTTCGTAATTTTCTTTTAGCTAGTAAATTGCCATTGTGATAAAACAGCACAGGCTTCTCTTAAGAAGAGTTTATAAAGTCTCACTTTCAGTACAGGATTATATTCAGGAGCACCAAGATAAATAACTCACAGATACGTTTTGGCAATATACAAGTGAACCAGCTGCGGTGAGTAATCGACAAATTCGGCCTCACGATTTCTATACCAATAAAATGTAGTACCTGGAACAAACAATTTTCCACTTTAACTGGATCCTATAATCTCGAATCTTTGGAAGTCCTAAATCCCCTGACTAAGTCGTTTAGTTTCCATTTGAAAATAGCTGCGGTTACACTGCTTCCTGGGCAGATGGCTCAAAATGTCAATCTGGATCTGTTGAAGGTTCAGTTCGAGGACTATAAGGCTTGCGGCGAAATTGGTACAGGTATATCCGGCATCATGTCGAACTGGTCTTGTGCGGACGGAAGATTAGGATGGTTGATATATTTTAGAGATTTTGTGTTGTGACCTTTAGTAGTATCACAAAGACAAAAATAGCAGTCATCGAGCGTGATTTATGGGTTACCTCCCCAGACCATTGGTACAAACGTGAGGGCTTTTCTTGTTCCTTTAAACCAATGCCTTAGGGCTTCTTCGCAAACCATGGAGATAACATGTAGTGCCCAAACTTTATCTTGATCTCCAAATTTTACTTTAAAATATGCAAAATATGCATTTTTACGAAATCAATGTCATTTCTTTTAAACTTTTCACTATGAACTGTCTGTCTGTCAAAGTCATCAGGCCTATTTTTACAACACCTACTAGACATTTTTGCACAATGAAAATAAAAGTAACAACATACATCGATACTAAATAATATTTATTGTAAAACAAATCCTAAATTAACCGAGTCTCGGGGATTCCCAGGAAAGACTGGTAAACCCCTCCAACGAATTTTTAAATAAACACGGGGTTTAACTCTTCTCAAGGTTTTGAAAAAAAAGAAACAATTTATTTATTTTTTGTGTTTAGAGATAATGGTTTATAAAAAAGTATTACGTGATAGAATAAAGAAGATTTATTTGCTCAGTAAGTCTAAATAGGCGAAAAAAATGAAAATCGCTTAATCACCAATTTTCGCATTCCTGTGTTATCATTGGACTTTGTATCACTGTAACACAAACTCTTTATACTTTATATTATTTTCTACTTTTTATTCGTGTGTTATAGTATTTTTTTAGGTTTTTTTTAAACTATAGTTAATTTTCTTATTTCTTAGACTTAAAACAATATTAAAAATATTATTGTACGCAAGTAATCAACGGAAAAGCATACCTTCTGAAGATGCCAACCACTCGTGCTGACGAAACGGCAAGAAGACCAAATCACCGACGACGAAATAACAACCCAAAAAACAGTGGTTTATCAAAAGTATTTCTAATCAAAAGCCTTGATTTTTAGTATATTTGTCAATAATTTTTTTATGGCAAAGGGATCATAACTAAATTTATATGAAAAAAGAAAACCCATTAGATAACTCATCATGAGGGTCAGTGGAAAACCCTTTCTTTAAAAAAAAATATTTTGTTGCCAGTGATCTGATTCTTGTAGTAAGCATTTTGTGCTATTTTGCATTTGTATGGTAAAAAAAGTAAAATGGCAAGGATTGTCATTTTGACAATTTGAATGAGCCTAGTCAGGACCTTAGCATGAAATTATAAGATTATTGTATTGTCATCGACTCTTGACCTGTGTAAATTTTTAAGGTAATAAAACTTCATAAAAGTGGTAAAAACTAGGTTAAAAGATTCCGTTATATACAGGTTAAACTAATATAAGCGTGTTAAAAACAAAAGATTTTTTAAAATAATTTGCCAATAACTCTAAATTATAAGTCACATTTAAGTACAGGCACTATTTAAATAAGGTAGTATAAATAGTACCCGACCCTAATAAGGCAACATGCAATAATTCTCTAACAACATCCTTTTATCGCACATTACGCAATTTTATTTTTATGGAACAATAATTCACCCCGCGATCTTCTTTCTTTATTCAAAACA
Organism: Listronotus oregonensis; assembly: GCA_019359885.1. Lineage (NCBI taxonomy): Eukaryota > Metazoa > Arthropoda > Insecta > Coleoptera > Curculionidae > Listronotus > Listronotus oregonensis. Next base: position 32,248 of record JAHBCN010005230.1, read on the forward strand.
CTAAAAAGCTCGTCGTCGACAAAACTGTTATGAACATAAATCGGGACTATTGCAAAGAGTAATAAGTTTTCAACAGAGGTAAACAGTAAGACAAAACGATAAAATCCAGAGAGATAGAATTCGCGACCAATTTAAAGGGACAAACACGTGATTGCTCAGTCAAAACGTCCGATGTCGTGATAGGCTGGTAGTGATCATTTAAACCTGCGAGTCGTACGACTGTCATCAATCATTGTCTATCCTTGTTTACAGTAATAGCCATGACAAAGAGCGCACGTCACCTGGTTTGCACAATCTTTGCATCGATTGCATTCTTTGCGTGTTGAAATTGCAAAATGGCCATATCGAACATATGATAAATAATAAACTGACGGCATTCAACCTGCGACCTGTGTTTGTTGGCTTAGCACACTAAGTAGATTTTGGTTTTAAAGATAATTCTTGTGATTTTTTTTTTTAATAATATGGGTAGTGCAGATACTGAAAAACGATCTAAAGTGAACCACAGCAGCTTGAAGAAATGTAAAACTCATGTGTAAATCAAAAAAGATTGTTTAGAGTTTTATTTGTTTTATTTGTTTTAGGTTTTGGATTAATTATACATACTTGATCATTAGAAATTTTAGTAATAGGTATTTAAACAGAAAGTATTTAGATTTAGATTTTTTGGTTACTTAGTATAAATTTTTGCAAAAAATTTTAATGTTTCATTTACTATTTTTATTCATTAGAATTAAGTGAGTTCACGTTATTAGTTAATAAAAACTTTTGTGTGAATTATTTTTAAGTTGTAACAGTATTAGATGCCAAATAAAACCATTATATTTTATTAAGCTTGTGTTTTCTTTATAAAATATATTTCTAATTTAGTCAATATCACATCATACACTGGTTCAACCACTAAAATTAAATTCTTGCAGCATATACTTTAGTTTTCAATTGTTTTGCAATATGGTCCACAGTCCCTATACCGAAAATCAAAATAGAAAAAAAACTATACATAATTAGAGCTTTAAAGCAAGAGGATCTTTTGAAGAATACCAAAATTTAACTAATATAATAATGTCTAATATGGGCAGAAAGAGATAATGAAATAAAATTGTTATTACTCGAAAAGAAATCATGATAGGGGGCATCAAAAAAATATTTTATGTTTAATTTTTAATAATAGATATCAAGCATTGTGGATACAGGGTGTCCCAAAAGTAATGGAACACAGAGCAACAGCAGATTCCTTAATGTCGAAATATTGCAATTTACATGGCTTTGCCTCATCCGAAGAAAGTTGATAATAACAAAGATACAGGGTGTTAAACTTTTAATTTGTTTTCTTTTTGTCATAATTCTTTAACTAAATGATATAGCGATACAAAATTTGGATCTGGGGGTTTTTCTGAGGCGAGAAATTTAAATTCGTCCATACTTTTGATGTTGCTACTAGAGGGCACCAGATACGGCTACCTCACTTGTTTTAGATGTCATAACTTTTTTTTTATGCTTGAAATATTGGCTGTTTATTAAAAAATAAAGTTACTATAAATCCCTTTGCATCAAAAATGTATACTTTATTTAAGTCTCTAGGAGCCACTGTTTCCCGTGATAAATGCATAAAAGGACCTCTCAATTTTCTTTATAGATAATGAGTTTGTGTGAATTGTTTTCATACGCATAAGCTGATAAGTTCTTAACACACTGATCAAAAGTCTTCAGGGCTGAAAACCAACAGCGCGCCCCAAAATCACCCTCAAGGTCACTGGGGATTTGGGGACCTTTGAAAGGGTCAGGGGTTTTTGATCAGCGTGTTAAGAACTATCACTGTAAAGTTTAAAGCAATTGGCCAAAATTCATTTTCCAGAAAAAAAAAAGCTGAAATCTTAAAAGTGCTATCTCGGAGGTGAGTTGCTCCTAGAGGCTTAAATAAGTATACATTTTGAGGCAGATAGTTTATAGTACTTATTTTTCTATAAACTGACTCAATAATGTAAGTTTCAAAAAAGTTATGAAATCTAAAACAAATAAAGAATTATTATTAGCTGGCGCCCTTTAGTAACTTAACATCGAAAAGCATGGACAAATTTAAATTTTCTTTCAAAACTGAATCTGTTTATATGTCACTTAGTTAAGAATTATCACACAGAAAAAACAAAGCAAAATTAAAGTTTAACACCACCATGTCTTTGTTATTACCATTTTTAGTATAAGGCAAGTTTTAAATTGTCATCATTAAGGAATCTGCTGTTGCTCTGCTTGTCCCGTACTTTGGGACACATATATACCATAATATTTTTAGTTTTTAAAATACCAGTTGATCATATATTTTTAATTATCAAATGTATAGCAATTAAAGCTGCATTCAAACTTACTCAAAAATATTGAAATGAAATGAAAATTGCAACATTGCAAAATCTGTAAAAAGACTAATAAAGTCATTATTTTAGCAACAATGTTGACCAAAAGATAGCCCAAGACCAGTAGAATGTCGGCGTATTCCTTTGATGTTTTTGCCTAGTGTCCTCTCTTGTTGAAAACAATTATTACTCTTTGCTATTACCACTCTGGAATAATCTAGACATTGCCGAATATTATCTTTTTCCATTTTGCGTCTTTCGAGGATCCCTTTTTGCATATAAATAAAAATTATGACGGGGCAGACACTAAATAGACGCTGATCACAAGACGAATATTGTTTTACTTGTTAAAGTTGACATTTATTTAAGGTAGTTTACTTGTGAAACGTGTCTTTTTCTTAAAAATTAAATAAGTTAATTATAGTAGCACATTTAATATATATATATATATATATATATATATATATATATATATATATATATATATATATATATATATATATATATATATATATAATATATATATATATATATATATATATATATATATATATATATATATATATATATATATATATATATATATATATATATATATATAACTTAATATATATATATATGTATATATGTATAATAGCTGTACTTTAGCTATATATATATATATATATATATATATATATATATATATATATATATATATATATATATATATATATATATATATATATATACTGCTATATATATATATATATATATATATATATATATATATAGTAGATACGACAGATCGAATTTTCGAAGGCACATTACTAATAAATAGGGCGTATCTGACGAATGCAGCATTTAATGTTCAATCTCAAAGCATTAAGGGGTTTGTGGACTGTTTGTATAAACCATAGATTTTAAATAATCCCACAAAAGTAATCTAAAGAGTCAAATCACAGCGTCTTGGTGGCCAGGCAACGGTTTGCATTTCTTGAGCTATCCTTTCACCAAACTTTTCTTGCAGTATGGCGGCAGTTTCATGTTCCAGTGTGACATGTAACGTCTTAACGAACCATATCTTCGTCAAGCGCATCCAAATTTGGCCATAAAATTTGTCAGCATCTGTCGATATAGTTCACCATTCACTGTAACGGAATTTCTAACCTTATTTTGAAAATAAAATGGTCCAACGATACCACACCACACCATACAGCAGTTACCTTTAAGGATTAAAGAACTATATTGAATCTGTTCTGGATTATTTTTTACACCAAAAGCGGCAATTTTGCTTATTTACGTATCTATTTTAATAAAATAAAGCTTTATCTGAAAAAATATTTTTACCCAGTGGCTTAAGCTGTTGGCTTAAAACAATCTTATACGGGAGTAAAATTAAATCTTTGCAAAATTTGCAAAGTTGTTTTTTTAAGTCCTAACTTTTGAGCACGACAAGAATTGATCAATTTGGATTTTCTGCAATACTATCTCTTACAGCAACATTCTTAATTGTTCTGGCATTTGGGCGTATTAGAAAATTTAAAAAAAAAAACTGATTTTTGATGTTTTTAAATATGCTAGTTAAATGTCGACATGTGTTCTGTACAGTCTTCTACAAAAATAATATTTTTAAGCATTGAAAACCTGTAACTTTTGGTAAACGATAATTAACATTGTCGATATCTGTCATGTATAAAAGCCGGGTATTCATTTCGAAATATCTCGAAAACGGTTTTAACGATATTTTTTAAAGATTAATACAATATAAATTAGACTATTGGAAAATTAAAAAAAAACTGAATTTTTTGATGATTTTTTTTAAAAGATATTGATTTTTGAATGTTTGTATGTTCTGTACAGTTTCCTACAAAAGTAGTATTTTCAAGCATTGAGAACCTCTATTTTTTGGTAAAGCATATTTGATGAGCGGAACAGCGCTTTTGGGGTCCGTTTAAAGTACTGCATTACAAATAAAACTAAGATAGAAAAAATATAATTATCCGTCCTGGTGCTACTAGTTTATTTATTTACAAAAATGCAAGGCACGAGAAATAATTGTGACAAAAAGTATACAGGGCGATTAAAAAAACTTATGCCGTTGGATAATGGAAGATTACCTACCAAAAAATAAGACAATAATGTCGTATAAACTTAACTCCATTTTTAAGATACAGGGTGTAAACAAACATTTTCAAAAAAGGGATTATCATATTATTTTTTTATGGGGCTTTTCGATTTAAATAAAACTTGAATCAGTCAGAACATTGACCGAAATACACCTTCTGATCATAAATTTTCCTTACTACTGTGGACTACTGGCGTAGCTTTGGGCAATTTTATTAGTTTTTTACCAGATAAATTTTTAGTAATAATATCATTTTTTGCTTAGTTCTTCATAAATAGGGCACTCTTGTATTACCTCGAAAAACTTAACAGCTTTCCAGATATTTTAATTTTTTTCGTACTTGCTTCATTGTTGAAAGGGTAAGATTTAAAATTAAAGACAATAGTAAGGTGAAAAATGTTTAAAGTGTCTACCCCTTGCTCAGATACAGGCATTTAATCTTCGTTTCATTGATTTTTTTTTGTTTTTTTCGTATCATGTCAGTTTAAAATAAGAATATCCCGAAAGTAGGTAATTAAATCGAGTTTTTCCAAGAATACCTTTTCTTTACAAAACTAACTAGAAAATAAATCATGTACCAAATTCGCATTAATATTACACTGGTTCCTAAAAGTAACAAAAGATTATTATCAGAAGCAGTATTTCGGCAAACAGTTTAATACATGGTGTCCTGATAAGGTCGTCCCCCGGCGATATCACATAGGTTTTGGAAAAAAATATTTATTGTAAAACCAGCTTTAAGAAAATGCTGGAAATTATTTTCAAGTTTCTAATTTTACCGCTAGAGGGCGTAAAACTAAGAACACAATTGAAAATACGGATTCTTTAAAAATATGCTATATTAACTTATGTTGTGGATAGTTTTCTCACAAACTATTTAAAACAAGAAAACTTTTTTCTTTCAAGCGTTTTTTCCTAACCTGTCAAATATAGAGAGGGAGGGGAGCGAATGTATATTTGAAAAAAATTAAATAACTTTTTTTCGGCTTAACCGATTTTAATAAACTAGAACTCGTTTAAAAAAGCTTTTACCAGGGCTTAAGATAAAATATTGGTATATTTAATTTATATTTTTGTTCTATCCCTAGAGACTGATTTGTGTCAAAGTTAGAAATTTTGTCAATTTTTTTGAAAAAATTAAATACAATGGTATTATTATTATAAGCCCATTGAAAAGAGCAAAAAAAGTAAAGAAACTGGTATAAACCGCATTTCGTTATCTTAATTAGTTCTCGAGTTATTGCCGAAACAGTGCATTAGTCGTATCATTTCACAACGCGGCGTTTTTATCGAGAATACCATGACAACAAATACCATTTGTTTTTTACGAATATTAAATAATATCAATAATATCCTTATTATTTGTTTATTATTAATTTAACAACAGCATTCATAATTACCCAGCTCGTGGAAAATAATATCTGATTTATTATTACCTGCGGGCTCTGGCTAATTGTATCTTCATTGTGTTGGAAAAGGATGCATTATTCCAGTTTCTCCTAAACGGGTTGTTAAACGTTTAAACACTTTTCTATTAAAATGCCGTCTTTCTAAATATCTTCTGGCATATTGTCGTGCAGCAATAAAGGCATTTTGAAAATTTTCAAAATAAACGGCAAGCATATCGTATGCCTCGGTGGTAGAATAAGACATAATTTACTTACTTACTACTTAATAACGATTAACAACACTACTATTAATAATAATAACGATAAACTGCGATAAACAAGAACTAAATTTAAAATTATCAAGTTTAACAAGCAATGCACTTGTCATTTTAGACGTTCCTGTTTTCTGTAATTTTTCACGTCCCGCACCCTTGATAAAAACGCCGCGTTGTTTATCTGACAGCTTAAAATAGGAAATGATAGGAGTAATGCAGTTTTTCGGCAATAACTCGAGAACTAATTAAGATATCGAAATGCGGTTTTTACCAGTTTTTTTTTTAATTTTATTATGATCTTTTTAATGGGCTTATAATAATACCATTGTATTTACATTTTTCGAAAAAATTGACAAAATTTCTAACTTTGGCATAAATCAGTCTCTAGAAATAAAACAAAAAAATAATTTAACTATACCAATATTTTATTTTAAGCCCTGGTAAAAGCTCTTTCAAACGAGACCTAGTTTATTAAAATCGGTTAAACCGAAAAAAGTTCATTTTTTTCCAAATATACATTCGCTCCTCTCCCTATATTTGACATTGGGAAAAACGCTTAAAAGAAAAAAGTTTCCTTATTTACATAGTTTGTGAGAAAACTAATACCGACATAGGTTAATATGGCATATTTTTAAATAATAAGTGTTTCCAATTTTGTTCTTAGTTTTACGCCCTCTAGCGGTAAAATTAGAAACTAGAAAATATTTTTTAGCATTTTCTCGAGGCTGGTTTTACTATAAATATTTTTTTTTCCGAAACCTATGCGATAAAGGGTTCTCGGGATATTGCCGGAGGACGAACTTATCAGGACAACCTGTATAAAGGTTCATTTAATTCGAAAAATACCATTTAAAAGTATGAAGAAAATTGAAATTTAATTTTTTTTTCACTCTATGTATCTAAGAAATGGGGAAGTTTTGGAGCTATGTTTATAAAACAATTTTGTCTTATTTTTGGCCAAGGAATCTCCCATTGCAATGACATATGTTTTTAAATCACCCCGTATATTATGTTTTAAATTATAAAGACTATTTTTTCTACGCTCGTGGCACGAAAGTCCTTTTCTGGTACGTTCTGGTTGGTTTAAGTTTTAGTTCTGTTAGTAGTAACTAGAACTAACTGGTTATTACTAACAAGAAGTAACCACGAGCAACGTTTAGACGGTGACTCTAACTGTAAATCAAAACAAACAACATCGACTCAATGACACCAAAAAGCGGGAAATATTGCCCCTTCTATTCGTGATAAAAACTACAGCATTCAGACGCTTTAATATTCAACACGTCTTGTCCTTCGAGCATATATGTACTAGAAGCAGCCCTGCCGCTCGACAATACGAAAAAGCGTGTGAGAAAGAAAAATTGTACTACATATTTTCTCTCTTGCTTCCTTCAATGTACTGACTAGTAGATGGAGAGGGGCCGAATAATCATCACGCAGAGCGGATTATAGAGAGAGAGTAGGGTAGAGAAAGTTGATTTTTCTTTCTTGTCCGCAGCGCCAGCCTATCGGTAGGACTGCCTTAAATAGATTTATACTCGAAGGTGTTATCCAAACGCATGAGAGGCTTACATTATCTTAAGGTTGCGTCGTGACATAGGAGACAATTTGAATACGCAGACAAAGTTAACAGACGTCTTCGCGAGCGTGTGTAAAGCCGTTTTTAGAAATTCGTTCTTAAATGTTTCAAGCCACGTAACTTAAATATTTCAAGGAAAAAAAAAACTCTGCAGATAAGAGAGCATCACAGTTTGGATACTTTAGAAATAAATCAATAAATAAAAAGTATCATCCTTCCCTAGAAGGACGATAAAGGGATCTATAAATATGGCACTTTGTGTTACTTCATTTAAAATTGCTTTGAGGGGGTTTAGATCATTAATCATCAATTAACGCTTAAGTTTGTTAAAATATTTTTTCGGCGATCGGTATGTTGTATGTATTCGAGTATAAGGCAACCAACCATCAATTCGGACATCATATTCGAATGACAAAGTTATGTTAATTATAAAGTTCCAAACCAAAACAATATTTTGTGTATATTTGGTTGCCTTTACTTAAATAGTTTATTAATAAAAAAATGATACACAAGGCTGGATCTAGTGCTCGACCGAGGGTCAGCGTTGATGTCGGTTAAACTAATTTGTTTAGATTAATAATACTCATAATAATAAATTATTGTTAAAAATAGCTATTTAACAACTAAAGACGATCATTTTATTATTAAATTGTGGAACTTTTATTTTCGGGATGTATCTCAATTTGGGGAACCAACTTGGAAGGTGCTTTAATGAGTGAATCAGGGTTTTGTTATGTTTATATTATGATCGTTTATTAGCAGACCACCATGAATTAAAGAGGGTTATAAATAAATTATTTTGTATGTAAAAATAATTTTTCCTTCGTTTATTTATGGGTATTTTTAACGTGCACAAAATCATTAATTAATGTACGATATTCTATTATTAAACGAATATAGTTTGGGCAACTAAAAATATAGAAAAAATGGTGTCTATTTACAACCTTGTCATGTAAATAACAACCATTAAAACATCTGTTAAGTAGGTTACCTACAATTTAGAAGGGTATTCTAGTCTAGAAAGTTTAAAAAAAAATAGTTTTTTTATATTCTGATAGCTTAGATATTTAGAATATCTTATTAAGGAAAGTTGCAAATTTGAATTGTTTAGTTTTAGCTAAAATTGTTGTTCGGCGCAATGAAGCTAAAATCGAAAATTCTAAGTGTTGAGCTAGTTATGTGAAGACAGAAATGTACATCTGTTTGTCCTGGAAGTTCTAGAAATGTGAATCCTGTTTAGACATAAATATGACCTATTTTATATTGCATGCTCGCTATTCTCCATTGAAATCCATTCAATTAACTTGTATCTTTGTATTTTTGTAAAATAAAATTTTTAAAAGTACTTTTTAAATGAAACAAGCACTGCTTTAGCTTCATAAGAAGGTAGAAATTATATCTTTCGGAGAAAGTGGTTAATGTTTAATTTACACTGGCATTTAGTCAACCGTTAACGGCTAACTATATTCTACCGTAAGTCAGAGTGTGATCCATATCATTAAGTCACAAATGACAGGTTCCAAGCCTGAATACAGTTGTAATGAAAAAAAAAAAGTTGTCATTTTTTGTTTAGTTGTTGTTTAGCGGTGTTTATTTGCTGTAGAAATTATTGTGAATATATATTATTGTTTTCTGTGCAGAATTAGGAAAAGCAGACAGGTAATCGATACAATAACAAATATTATTTCACGAATATTAGCTAAATTTGTAATTTTTATAGTCATGAAAAGTGATATTGGAAATAATATTGAGATAGGATCTCGAATTTGAAAGTTATAATGAAGGTTCAAAAGGTATTGACGAGTATTCGAGAAGGAATTACATAATACTGTGGAAAGGGATGCCAGGACAATTCAGTCGAGTAAAGTTAAGCGCTTTTAGTGATAAACTTATTTACTATAAGAATTAAAAATATTGCTTGTAATTCATGGAGTAGGGTTTGTTTCATTACAGCAAGGGCTTACGTGATTCGTCGTAAGTGGCACCAGATTTTTTGAAATAAATTTAATGGAACCGATTAATAAATGCTTTGTCAATGTTATGGCACTTATAGAAAGGAATGCCCATTTTTATCAGACTTAGGGTTTTGAAAGATGGAAAAGTTTAGAAATTATAGCTATGAACAATGAACACGATCCATACTATTTCAAAGATAAATAAATAGGAATAAACTGATGGTATAGCGAATACTATATTACGTAATAATGACTGTTTTAAACCTTTTGTTTACATAATATTAATATAGTCCTACAATAACAAAATTATAGGAATATCATGCGCCTTCACCCAGTTCGGCGACAAATGCTATTTGTTTGTTTGGCCATGAATGCTCATGTCTTTCAGTCTATATATTGAGCAATGCCTATCCTTATTTTGAATATTTCAAAAACGGCTTATCCAATTGTCAACTTTGGATTTATATGTTTGAGAAATTAGGAAAGAAACTCTTTATAGCCAATAACTCTTGGTGTTCATTTAAAATGGAGGTGAGGTCATTTTGGTCTTGTGATATTAATTTTTAGTTCTCTCTAAGCACACCTCTATAGTCCATCGAAAGTTTCTAATTTTTATTTGAAAAGTGTTTTTATCTTACAACAGAAATGACAGAGAAAAAAGCGCACTAAGTACCAAGAACAGACCTGCACATGCATGTAAATGTACTACCTGCATATTTTATAATATTTAGTCTGATATTTGGCTGTTTTAGTTTAGTAAAACGAGTTCTGACATTACTCTTCTTCTAGATTGTGAAGTTTCCGTTCTAAAAGAAATGATTAAATTTCCCAAAAGCAATGTTCCCAAACCCCATATGAAAAATTTTTTTGAATTTTTTTGGGTCAAAAATTTTGATGCCTTAAACTGTTAAATATAAGAATTCACTTTATTTATTCTAGTAGAAGATGGCCAGTGTAAAGTCAAATAGTGGGCTTGTTTGATGGTGTCGGAAACTAAAAATATCAGTTGGTTTTTACTTTAAAAACCCCTAAAACAGGAAGAAAAACCCAAAAAATGTTTTAATTACCATAAAGATATGACAGAACGAGATAAAATTATGGCATTTTTTGGGTTTTTTATATATGTTCATAACAAAAATTGAAAACGTGAAAAGGTGTGAAAATAAAATTTTGGAATCAAACTAGTAGTTTTTCCCAAAAATTTGAAATAAAATCGATGATTTAAAAAGATTCCTGGTTCTTTAGAGTGCAAAGCGTTCAACTATTTAAAAATCAATAATCTTTGGGCCCAGGGGCTTTGAAAAATATGATAAAAAATAAAATTTCCAATGTCAGTAGTTAAAAAAGTTAAATTTATTGATTTTTTATTTCAATTCCTTTTTTGAGAAATTTTTCCCCCGAAAAAAAACAAGTTTTAACATTTAAAAAAAAAAAATTTCTTTTTGTTGGATAAAATAATTTTTAGAGAAAAAACCGGGATTTTCAAAATGCCCAGTTTTTTCGGAAAAACAATATCGGAAAAATTAGGAAAAGAATGTGTGTAAATGCGGCTTTTTTTGTTCAAATAAATGATTAATTGATTACATTATTTTTTTTTTTTTCCCGTCAAATAATTTAATTGTTTCCTTTTTTGGTTACTTTTTTTTTTTTTTAAAAAAAAAACTCTTATTGGTAAAATTTTTTCTTTTTTTTAGATATGACGTCCAAATGACGTAACCCATTAAATTAACGGTCGAAAAATTTTACTATTAAAGCCGATACCACACGTTTAATTTAAGTTAGAAAAAGGCCCAATATATGCAGCCACAATCGCTGATTAAGGAAACGTGTGTTATTTATATGTACAGGGTGTCCGGTTATAAATGTAACCCCCCAATAACTTTTTTATTTATCGTTTAGGAAAAGAAAGTTCAGTATAAAAGATTAGTGGTTCAAAATACATTTTTTAAAAACCTTCTTTTTATCTACACAGGGTGTTCCAGAAAGTCTGGACGTGGTCCTACTTTCTTATTTCAAATGAGTCCCTTATTTTTTTACTTGAGGTTTGCATTCCTCTTGAAATTCTAAACACATTTTATGTAGCATGTCTAAATTTAATGGTTACATAACAAAATGCATAAAACTATAAGTTTTATCATTATCCGTCAAATGAATACAGGTAGGTCAAAATTTAGCTACTAACTTTATTAAAAATGTTAATTATAAATAATGGAAACGTTTTACAAAAAATAAAAAAGCTAACAGTGTAGTAATTTTAACATTCTTATTGTAGTAGATGCTCCACATGACCGCCATTTTGTTTAATGCATTTTCTATAAATTCTTTCCTGTCTATTTACTGCGTTTCGAATAATATACCGTTTATTATTTAAAATTACTACTTCTTCGGTTATTCTTTCCCTAATCCTAACTGAATTAATTTTTTTTTTGGCTGATATTTTGCCTTTAAATATCCCCATAAAAAAGTATAAAACTGAGAAATCCGGCTATGCTAGGCCAATTTATTGGGCCGATCTACAATCCATTCTAAACATGGGGGTTTAAAAATTGAGTTACTGGAGCAACATATGGGAGCCCCTCCTGTTGCCAGATAATTCCATATTGTCATTTAAATTATAAACAACTTCATTTATAATTTCTAAGTATCTTTTTCCATTTTAAGTTTGATAAAAAAAATTTGACCAATTATTTAAAACCCCACACCAAACATGTGATGACTGCCTACCAGAATATTTTATTTCACGTATATTACGTGGATTTTGTGATGCCCAAAAATGTGTATTTTTCTATTATATAACCCAGCAGTAACAAAGGTTACTTCATTGGTAAATAATATATTGTGCAAGTAATTTCTGTCCCTATTTATGTTGTTTATCATGTTCTGGCAAAAGATAAGACGCGCTTCCTTATTGGCATCAGTAAGCCTTTAAACTGGAGATATTTTAAATAGATGATAACTATATTTATGTAATGTGACATTCACCCACTTAGTTTTTTCCAAATCCTTCGAAGCATTTCTAAGCAACTATTTAAGCTTTTCTGAAATAAAACTAATGCTTATAAGTATGTAGATATAATACATTTTTGCTACAAAAACATAAGGTATCGAATTTATTAATACAATACAGGTTTAAGTGAATATCATTGTTATACAAACCTTTGAAGTATAAAAGGATATTTAGATCATTATTTGCATAATCCTTGTCTCTGGGAATTGTTCTCTTTTTTCTTTTAAATGATGTGGTATCTTTTACTTAGTCATGGACTCTTTTAAATGTTTGTGTCACCGGAACAACTTTTTCGCCGCCATACACACGCCTATGTTCCCTTTGAGCCCTTTTTTGATTATAATTATTCCTAACATAAAATTTATAAATGTCTTTTCTTTCTTGCTCAGAATAACCCTTAGTTAAGTAATATTATGTTATGCTCAATGTGAAAGAAAGTCATTTGACGAACATGTCAAACTTCATGGCTACTTGGTAAAATTAACATACGTAGCAATATCGCAATAATAATGATAAACATAGTTTTTGCATTTTGTGATATGACCATTGAAGTCAGACATAGGGTATGCTACATAAAATATGTTTGGAATTTCAAGAGGAATGCAAATCTCAAATAAAAAAATAGGGGACTCATTTAAAATAAGAAACACGTCCAGACTTTTTGAAACACCCTGTATAAATATAAAAAAAATTTTTAAAAAATTTACTGGAAACAGTTAAACTTTTATACTAAACTTTTTTGTCCTAAACGTTAAATAAAAAAGTTAATGGGGGGTTACATATATAACCAGACACCCTGTATTGTTCTATCTGTTAGACTACCTCAAAGTTAACTTAAACATTAAACGCGTTTTCCTCGAAACCACTGTTTTTCGAAACGTATATCACAAAATCTCAAGTTCTAATTGACCGATATTCTTAAAAGTTAGCATACATTTTTTTTTCATATCCTTTTATGGCAGGAACCCACAAAAAATCGAAATTTTTAATTTTCACTACCTTTAAAAATTCGGAAAATTTAAAAAATAACTATTCAAAAAAAACCTACCTTTTTTGAGATATTGCCTTTTTGCCAGAATTTTTTAAACATTTTTTTCTAGTTTGCCATAATGTCATTTGTACTGATTAATTTTTTTTTATTTTTTATTTTTCAGATGGCCAGAAGAGATGGAATCGTGACAAGAAGGACACGCTTTTTTTCCATCTATTTCAACAGCGTGTTATTTTGTAAAATATGTTTTTTTCATTTATTTTTTTTTTGTAAATCCTTAAAATATAAATAAATAAATGACTAGCCAAAATTATAATTCCTTTTTAATTCGACAGTCAAAAAAATCCCAAAATTCGAGCGTCTATACTAGAATACCTTCTTAATAACAAAACGATCAATAAAAAGATTCTGTAACTAACTTGGGCATTAATTGGCTATTAATGATCGCAACCGTTAACACGGTCACTAGGCTATCCCGTTAAATAGCCTTATTGTCCATAATAGTATTCTTAAATAGCAATTATTACATAAAAATAGCTGCAGTTTATTAGCTAGTTGCGATATCCATCCATCGTCCACTGTCAGTCCTATCCGGCGTTTTTCGTTTGCAAGAATGATTTCTCTAAAACGAAATGACAAAACTGAAATAAACTGTGACAGCGGCAGAAACATTTTTATTTTTTAAGGAAAATAAGTATGTATCACGCGAGATGCCATGTCATGGAAGAAAGATTCTCTTGGAATAATGGAAATGTACTCCGGGGTGCATTTGGAAATGATATATATTGTGTCATTTTTATTATAGAGACTGTTATAAGACTGGCATTAGGTAATTTGTACAGGGTATTGCAAAAAAGTTATATAATAATAATAAAGTAAATAATTTTAATAAAAAGTAGACTATCTTTAAAAACAAGAGTTTTTGGATTTAAGAGGAGGCAGGCATGTTTCTGCTGAAAACTTATTGATAGGCCCGGAATATTTGTAAAACTGACAAAACATAATAAAATAGTTTTTTTTTTAATCTGCTCATAACTTCTAAAGTTAAAATATTGTAAAGTATTTTTTTAAATGAAAATCGCATTATTTGGTTGCGCAAACAATAATTGTTTAAAGTTAAGAATAATTACTGTGATAAATAATCGTTTAAACAATTTATTTGCGTAACTAACCATGTCCACTTTAGAAAGGTGCAAAATTCCGAGTTCTTCCGGAGATATCCAGAAAAAACCGAAATTTTCTGATTTTGTTTTTATTTTTTTCTGATGTTATTTAAAGAGAAAAAGGAAAAACAAAAGAAACTTTCTCATGGCCACTTTTTAAGCTTTACAAAACAGCGTTAAGATATTTTGCGTACGGCGTTTCGTTTTCGTTAAACCATCATCAACTTTATTTTTTCAAATACGGACCTGGATTTTTTATTTAATTTTTTTGAACCCCTTATTATTATTAACAAATATGGAACACCTCTATAAGAAATGATGTGCGTTCCTTGTCTAACTCATTATCTCTTATGGAAAATATGTTTATTTAACAGAAAAATATTTAGTGTTATACATCATTTTAATTGGGATTATAACTGCTTCACAAAAATGCTATAAAAAATTGAGTGCTGTATTTAAAAAAATAAAGTTGATGATGGTTTAACGAAAACGAAACGTCGTACGGAAAATCTCTCAACGCTGTCTTGTAGAGCTTTAAAAGTGGCCATAAAAAAGTGTCTCTTGTTTTTCCATATCTCTTTGAATAACGTCAGAAAAAAATAAAAACGAAATTAGCAAATTTCGTTTTTTTCCAGATATCTCCGAAAGTACTCGGAATTTTGCGACTTTTTAAAGTGGACATAATTAATTAAGCAAATACACAACTTTGCCATAATTTAACCGACTTTGTATCTCTTACGGTTTCCGAGATCCCCATGCATGCACTCGAATATATATATATATATATATATATATATATATATATATATATATATATATATATATATATATATATAATAAAAATATATATATATATATATATATATATATATATATATATATATTATACGTAGGGATTTTTTTTTATTTATTAAACAATAAAAATTTAAATATTACCTAACTTTGATGCATGTTCAATAATCGTATTAGGTGCATTTAGAATGGTTGCAAGTCAAAAAGCATACAGGTTAGGTAAAAAAACTATAGAAATTGTTTAAAAGTAAAATACCCCTATTTCGGAAATTTCAGTAAAATAATAAAAAGAAAAGTTGTTCAGAATTAAAACACATGTCTTAATAATAAAACATGTGGTCTTACAGCCAATGTAACCTTATGTATTTTAGGTAGTGCGTGGAATTTTTGTGCTACACCTTTGTTATTATAACACTCCCAAAAATAATAACCCCTTGGCTGTAAGAATTATAACATAATTGGGGCCCCTACTGCTCTTCTCGCTGTTTCTCAATGAAATTCTAACTAAAGCTTATGATTATAGTAACATTTACTATAATAAAGACTTATTTGATGTGGCACAAATCTTTTGGCATGACCTTACCTAAGGGCCATGTACTGACAAGTTCAGATGTGGTATCTCTTTTTAGTAATGTTCATTTCAACGCAGTTCACACGGCTATTTACAACAGTTGGAACCGTATTAGCCTACATTGTAATATTAACAGAAATACTTTCATAGAACTAATTAACTTTTTATTTGATAACACTTACTTTTCTTTTAATAATAAATTTTATAAACAGACTTTTGGGACCCCGATGGGAGCATCAATCTCTCCGATATTGGCGGCTTATGTCATGGACGATTTGTTAGATATAGTAATCCCAGTTTTATCCTTTAACATACTTTTTATAAAAAAATATGTCGACGACATAATCATAGCTCTTCCTGAGGGGGGCCTGGACGAGATAGTAAAAACTCTCAACAGTTATGACCCTTACATACAGTTCACAATAGAAAAAGAAGATGATAACCAATCAGTACCTTTTTAGATATGAAGTTCATTAGAACTCAAGAAAACAAAATCATCATTGATTGGCATAAAAAGCCCTTTAATTCGGGTAGATATCTGAATTATAATTCTTACCACAAACATTCGACAAAAGTGAACTTGGTCAAACAAATGAAAAACAGAGTCTTGAAAATTTCGGACCGGTCCTTCCATACAAAAAACCTAAACATTATATTTAAACTTTTCCTTGATAATGCTTATCCTAAATCTCTTTTAAAAAATCTTTTGTATAACACATCGTCCATTCCTAAATTGTACTACACTATCTTTTCAATAAAGGTCCGGTTAACCATATCTGTAATTACTACTCCTAACCTTAGATTCTAATCTTAAACTGTCAAATTTCACCTGTCGGGTCAATGACAGCTTGACCTAATGGCCTACTTTTAAAATTGTATTTTAAATCTGTTGTTTGTCTATTTATCTTAAAAGTTTTATGTAGTTTTAACTGTGTTTTGAATTGATCTGCCTTTGGTTTATTTACTGTAATTATTATTTTCATGTTTCATTTGTTAATTTTATATTTGAACACATCATAATGTTCAACCTTAACTAAGTTGTAAGTTGTATTATTATAATACCTATAATATAATAATAGATAATTAACAAATTATATTGTTTTTTAGTAACCCCGATGATGGGAATAAATATTTCCGAAAGCTTGGAACAAACTTAAAAGAGGATTTTTCCATTAGCTGCATCCCCAATAAATTTACTAGTACCCTATATAAAACGAAAAATAAAAACTAAATTAATAGTAAAAAAACTAGGCATCTATTTACATGTCCTCAAAAGAAGAAAATAATCTGTTAATTAAATATAACTAATAATGTATTTTATTACACAATTAATATTATATAAAAGCTTGAAACAAGAGTACAATTTGTAACTTGATTATGACATAAGTAATTCTAAAAAATATATTTGTTTTATATAAAATAAGAAAATCCCGCAACAAGCTTTTATTTTATATAAATTGTGCATTGTAATAACTTAATGGGTTAGATTTAATTTACAGATTATTTTCTTCTTTTTACGCATGTAAATAAAAGCTTTGTGTATTTTTTTACTAATAATTTTTTACTAGCTTCAGGCCAATTTAGGTGAATTTAATTTAACTTCTTTTCATTGCTAAACTTAAAAATAACTATTACTAAGCTATGCTTTATTATTAAGGTGCATCCAGACCGGGCGCGCTGAACCGCGCAAAACGTTCTGCAACGTTGCATTGCATTTAGTGTGGACGGGAAAGTGCGCACAAACGCGCACTAACGATCTTCTTTGCGCGTGTTCGTTGTTGTTCCGCCAGTTGTCGGCACATCAAAAGAAAACCGAGGCTCGTGCGCGTTTTGGCGCGGTTAGTTTAAACGAAGTTTTTGAAGTAAACTGTAACAAAACGTTTTTTTTTTCTTTTTACGTGCGTGTATTGATTGTGTCCGATATCGTGTATTGACTGTTTTTAGTAATCGTGTATTGATTAAGAATTTCTGACGAGAGAACCCGTGAAAGAATAATTAGATAAATAAATATTTATGAATCTAAGCCGGAACTGTGGGATACAACCAATAACAATTACCAACCTAAAAAACAAAGAGTATGACGCTTGGCAAGAAATAGCTAATAGCCTAAAGGTATCTGTTTAACGAGCAATATTCCCCACAAAATTAAAAAAAAAAACAAACAACTAATCGCGCGGGTTGGAACACTGACGAGCAACTGTTTGTTGCAGAGAGCAGCAGCCGGTTTGGACGTTTCTCGCGCTAAGACCAAATTATGTTCGCTCAAATGCTCAGCGCGACTTGGCGCGGTTCGGCGCGCCCTGTCTGGACGCACCTTTAAATAAACCTTCTGAAACGTTTTTTTTTTTAAATAAAAGTAGGTACTTTATTTGACTAAAATAAACATAATCTGATATATAAGTAAAATCATCAAAAACTGGCGAGAATTTGTACAATAATTTCGAAAATGATATTTGTCAATTTTTCATTAAAATATTTTTATCATTTGAAAGGTAAGTTCTTTGTGAAGTAGAGTTTGTAACTATCTTGCCTTAAAAAAAGGTGTAGATAAAAATTTAAAAAAATAAGAAATATTTGCCACTTTTTTTTAAACTAGCTCACCAGACGGACGTTGTCCCATCTATAAACATTGATTTTATATTAGTATAATTATTTAAAAAAAAATCCAAAACATGGTGTTTATTACTTTAATGCTTTATGGTACACAACATTCTATCCATCTATCATCCGTCGTTGGAAATTTATATGTAAGAAGCTATCATTTAGCAAATACTTTGTCCACTCATTGTTATATGGCACACATTCTCTTAAAGATAATAATTTTTTTTCTTACTCAGAGAGGACACTACAGTAAAAATACTGCCCCACTTTCATAGTCGTTAATTTTTTTTAAATTGTTTGTAATATTCCTCAAAACTTTTTATTTATTTTTTTTTATAAGAACCTCCATCTGACAATAACAAACAGAACAAAAAAGAATTATTTAATTTGGTGCAGTTGTTCTGAAGTTATGCCCGTACTTATTTATAAAGATTAGGTTTTTGCAATTATTTTGCAGTAAAAAATATTTTTTCAACTTTGGACATTTCGGTAGAAAATTTTATTTTTTACAAAAAAGTTTTTGCTAAAATATTTTTAAATTTGTAAAATGATGACAAATTTACCCTGTTCTCAAAAAAATAAATCTACATTTTTTTAAGCACTTAAAAATCATAATTATTCCTAAAATAGCTCTAACCAATTTGTTCTGGTTTGTCTAGCCCATTAAAAAAAAGCAAAATAATGCAAACATCTTTTTTTTAGGACGTTAAATTAATCTTTTCCAATTAAAACTTTGGCAACACAATCATGTTTGCTGTTGCCAAATCATGTACTAATTTATATTTCCTACGTAAAAGTATATCATTAATTTTATCGACAGACATGCTTTTCTCTGTTGCCCATTTACAAATTCCTATAATATTTAGAAATTTTGAATGTTACGTTTTGTGTATTCAGTTGTCCCCTCGCTTGACATAATTAACTTCAGCTTCCCATGGGTCACTATTTCCTCCTGGCCATAAATAACGGAGCGAAATCAGCCATCATAATTTTCAGAGGGCGGTAAAAGATGTAGGAGTATAATATGGAGTGTTTATGACATATAAACGTGATAAATGCCTCCCTTTTGTTTCGCGAATAAACAAGAATAAGAGGAGAAAACGGCTTAAAATTGCATATTTTTAAATATATTTTGAATATTTTATCATGTACAAGGGTCAGATAGTAAGAAATATGATGGTGTGCCCTAATGTTTAAGGCATATGCATTCGACGCAGAATGCAACTCTGAGAAAGGCGTTTTAAGGATTTTTTTAGCCAATAAAAATTGCAATTGTTATTAACAAAATACGAAATGGAAAAAAAATTTTAATGATAACTCAAAAGCCATAAGAGATAGCGGAAATTGCAAAAAAGATCCTCAAAGAGAAAGAAATTTCCAATAAAAATGTAACAACTTCTAAAGTTCTATCTCCATTATTTATAATTTTAATGTAACGCTGAAAATGGGCCCCGGGCATTTTTTGGTTCGCCCGGTCGAAACCGAAGTAAGTCCCCTAAAAAATTTTTTTTTGGGGAAAATTTAAAAATTAATAAAAAATTTAGAAATTGTGTGTATTAGAACACTTCAAAAATTTATTTCTTTTTAAAAATTTTAAATTAAAATAATTTTTTTTAACAAGTTAGACAATTGTTAATTACCAAAATTGTTTTGAACTTTCGTCCTCGTTGTACATTAAAAAAATGCTTGAATAATTGTCGTATAAATTCTTCGTTTCGTGAAGCCCTTCTTATATACATACCTAATAAGATAACGCCCCAATAGTTTGAAAAATTTTAATCCGTCGTTTTTAATAATATTTATTATTAAGTAATTTATAACTTTAATATAAAAAAAAAAAAGAGTATCTAATATTGTCAAAGTGTTCTTAAAAACAAAGTATTTAATTTTTTAAAACTTTTATAGCGTGTTTTGGGATATACTGCTATTTACAATTTACGAAAAATTTTGAAAAAAACAGCCTAAAAAAAAAAGCCGCCGAAGAAATAACAGATTTAAAAATTATAATACTTTGTCATGTTTCTCTCAATATCACGGATGACAGAATAATTTTGAAAAAAAAACCCCCAATTTGCACAGGGTGTTTTTTACGGCGGTGCCAATATTGCATTTTTTAAAGTAACATAACTTTTTTTTTTAAAGGGAACACCCTATATTTTAATACGCCATGTTGTTAAGTATTTTTGATTTTAAACTCTTAATTAAAAGTTATGTTCCAAAATGGGCCGTTTTGCCACAAATTTCGATTTTAATGGAAAATGCACAAATATCGTTGTTTTCTGTTGTTTTTTTATGGTAGGCCATGAATTTAACAAAAGCGGCTATTATTTTACGTCAAAAGTATTTTTATTACTTTATATTTTTAATCTGTCATTCTTGCAGTAATTAAACTGTTTAAAAAAAAAAATAAATTTTTTAAAAAAGAAGAACTTGTTGATATGGTTTTTATATTGGGCGCAAGTGACAAGAATTGTTTATTAGCTACCGGGAAATGAAGCTTTTCCCAAAAAAAGGGCCCCCCCAAAAGAAAGGGAGGCATTTAAAAAAACTGGTAGATCGAAAAGACCGATAGAACTGAAACTGCTAACTCGGGAGAAATTTTTTTCCATTTTGCTTAAAGTTACAGAGAATCCGCAATTCACAACGGACAATTGCAAATGAAACTGATAAAACCCCGGGAAACAGTTCAGAGAATTCTAAATGTAACAAAAAACATCCGTACCACATCCAGCTTATGCAGGAGTTAAATGACCAGAATTATGGTGACAGAGTTTTTTTCTGTGAAGGGGCCCCCAAAAACAAATTCAACAAGATACACATTTTTTTAATTATGTGTTATTCGCCGATGAATCCATTTTCACAAAAATGGAGATGTTAATCGTCATAATTTCCACTACTATAACAAAAATCCACATTTTATAAGAACTCACTGTCAAACAAGGTGGTCTTTAAAATTTTTGGGGGGGTAAAATTTGGGGAAATTTGTAATTAGTCCTTACTTTTTTGAGGAACGAGTTCCGGTCACGTTTTTTTTCAATTTTTTCAAAATGACTTCCCCGCCTGACCAACGTCCCCCCAAAAATACGTTAAGGGGAGGATATGGTTTTTAAAAGAGGGGGGTCCAGTCCATCATACAGCAACAATTCACGAACATTGAACAATGCTTTCCAAAGATGGATAGGAACAGGTGGGTCATTTCGAGGGTCCCCTATAGAATCTCCCAACCACTAAGGAAGATATGAACAACGTATAAAGAATTTTTTTTGAAATATCAGCAACAATATGCTTAACGAAGTTAACGATTTTTAAAAAGAACGCATTGAGACTTGTTTGAATAATAACGGCGGCCATATCAAAATTTATTATAGTCCTTTTGACGTCTACCTGTTGTTTATAGTCTCTTTTAAACGTTATTTTATTTCGTTATTGTTTTTATGTTTTATGTTGGTTTATGTTACTTATATTATGTACTTTGTTGTTAAAATAAAATAAAATACTAAAGTTTAAAATAATTTTTTAATTATTATATTGTTGTGAAGATTTTTCAAAACTTCTCTTCTTTAGAAAAATTCTTCTTCTTTAGAAAAATTCATTTTTTTTTGAAGTAGTTTAACTACTGCAAAAATGACAGATTAAAAATATAAAGTAAAAAAAAAATATTTTTTTACGTAAAATAATAGCCGCTTTTTTTAAATTCATTACTATAAAAAAAAAAAACAAAAAACAACGATTTTTTGCATTTTTTTAAAAAACGAAATTTGTGGCAAAACGGTCCTTTTTTGGGAAAATAAAATAATTAAAAATTTATAAATCATAAAATCTTAAAAAATGGCGTATTAAAATATGGGGTGTTCCATTTAAAAAAATAAAGTTATGCTACTTTAAAAACTGTTTGGACCCCCGTAAAAAAAAATTAAGTTAAAGCCAGTTTTCTTTTATAAAATTATTCTCTCATCCGTGATGTTGAAAAAACATGACAAAGTATTTAATTTTTAAATCAGTTATTTTTTCGCGGCTTTTTTTTTTGGATGTTTTTATCAAAATTTTTTTTTTTTTGTAAATAGCTGGCCACCCAAAAAAAAAAATTTAAAATTTAAAAAATTGTGTTATACCAAATTTCCTACTTAATTCAATTCCCCAAAAAAAAAAATTAAATTATTTAAAAAATATACTTTTTTTGCCCCTTTTTTGGGGGAACCCCCTTTTTAAAAAAAATTTTTTGAATTTACCCCGGACCCAAATTTTTTAAAAATTTTCCCTATTTTATTAAAAAATATATTGGGCTTCCTTCCACTAAAGGGGCCCCCAAAAAAATTTTATATATATATATATATATATATATATATATATATATATATATATATATATATATATAAAATATATATATATATATATAATATATATATATATATATATATATATATATATATATATATATATATATATATATATATATATATATATATATATATTATATAAAATAAAATATAAAAATTTTAAAAATATATATATATATATATATATATATATATATATATATATATATATATATACATTATTTTTTTTTTAGAGTTTTTCTTGGGTATAGGGGTTAAAAAAAATTTGGAAAGCAATTTCAGCACAACGTTTCGCACATTATATTGTGCTTTTTCAAGTTTTATTCTAAAAAATTTTTAAAAATTTTTTAAAAAATTTTAATTAAAATTTTTTAAAAAACTACCAGATTAAAAATTTTTTTTTTTGACATCTCTTAGACAGACTCATATATATATATATATATATATATATATATATATATATATATATATATATATATATATAAAAACAGGGTCACCCAGAACTATTTACCCACGATTTTTTCAAAAAAGGTTAGTCGAAAAAAATTGTTTCAGATAAAGGTGTTTCGTTTTAAAAGTAGATTCTTAAAATTTAAAAAAATAACATATACGGGTTTTGCCATAAACAAGATAATAGATGTAATTTTTTTTTTTATAATGGAACACCCTGTATTTTTTCCCCGTTTTCAAACTCTTCTATTAATTCTACATAAATATTATGTTCCATATTCTATATCTATGTTACGCCTTTTTGGTCTTTTAAAATATTTATTTTTTTATTGAGATTTGAAATAATACTTAATAATTACTTGCTACCTGCTTCGTTACCAGTTAAATTGCCTTGGGATCCAATTTCGATTACTTAGTTTGACAACAAATGTCAAAGGATAATCAGACAAAATTAATTAATTTATTAAGTATGCCGTCTTTATACACTTTTAGTGAATACATAGACATGTTGCTAATTTATGAAGAGTGTATGAAAAATGCGAGAAGAGCTACGGCATTGTACAAAGAGCGATTTCCAAAAGCTACCCAATCGCCAAAAACATTTGCGAATGTGGAACGAAAACTTGGGAAAGGGTGCTTTTCCCAGCCCAAAAAAAGTACCGCAGTTGCGTCCGTTAGAGAGGAAGATAACATTATCAATGTACCGCTTTTGTTTCTATTCATCCTAACGCAACGCTTCAATTGAACGAATTTCCAATGAGAGGGTGATACCAAAAAAGAAGATTTGAATTCATTGCATGGATATCTTTAAGATAAAGATGATCGAATTTTGACACAAATTCTAGGAGGACGAATTATGATTTTATAACAATGGAATTTGAAATTTAAAATAACAGTCACTATTCGTCTGCACAAAATCCTCACTGGGTACGCGAGACACGTTTCTCAGAAATATGGGGAATAAATGTTTGGTGCGGAATTTTCAACGGCCGGATAATTGGTCCGTATTTTTATGAAGGGACATTAAATGGAGAAAGGTATTTGAATTTTCTTAGAAAGATATTCCACTGCATGACTACCTAAATGTGTGGTGGCAACAGGATGGAGCCCCGCCCCACAACTTAGCTGAAGTACCATTTTATTTGGCAACAAATACGGAGAGAAATGGAAGGGGAAACAGGGTCCCGTCAGGTGGCCAGCTAGGTCACCTGACCTTTCCCCTTTTGACTTCTTCCTATGGCGCCATTTAAAACAAATTGTTTATGCGGAAAAACCAAATAACTTGGAAGAATTTAAAAAAAAGAATATCCATTGCCTGCCAAGAAATTCTAGCAGAAGTTCTTATAAGCTCCTGTACGACAGAATATGTGAGAGGATATCAGTTGTGTCAAATTGAAAGTGGTCA
>JAHBCN010005231.1:0-56770 GCA_019359885.1 Listronotus oregonensis
AACTTAACACACCAGACACGCCAAATAAAGCAAATATAGTACAGTGTATGGGAAGCAAAAAGGTGTGTGACCTCCGGATTTTTTGTACAGCTTTAATTTTATGAAAATTTGAAATTAAGTTCCTTTTACCCTTTAGATCAAAGTTTATATATGCTTGAAGTGTGATTTTTATTTTTAGGGGGTAAAAACCAGCCTTAGGGTAAAACATTAAAAAATCATTAAAATAAACCTTATGTAAATTAAAATCATATCTAAATATGTAAATTAAATAAACTGCTCAACAAAAAGATCGTACCATTTAATTTTTAGACCCATTTTCAAACTGCTGTAACTTTTTTAAAACTTAACTTTTTTGAATATCTAAAACGAAGTTTAAAACCGCGTTTCTTCTACTTTAAGCTGTATTGCATTCAGTTTAAGTAAGCTAAATATTATCATGATGTACAGGGTGATCAATAGAGTACTGCAAAAAAAACAAAAATTCGAGTGTGTCCCATTTCAGTGGTAATTTTTTTTGGTCGTTATAATATGAGTTGTTACCAAGGTCATATCAATATCTCTAGACGTTAATGCCAGTTTTTGAATTGAGGACCTCTGGCTTGCAATACACTTCTAAACGTCAAATTTTGGTAATTAATTATTTAAAAAGCTATAACTGGAAAATGAATTGACGGATTTCAACGAGTGTTCCGAATATGCTTATTTCATGTAGATTTTTTATGTCCTAAGCACTTTTCGATAGGTTATAATTTTATGAGTAAAAAAATTTAAGAAATCCAAATATAGGGTAAATTATTGAACGCCAAAGGGACCATATGTGTGTGTTTTGTTTTAAAAATGGCGATAATCAATTTATGCTGTTTAAGTGCCTGTAAACTTATTCAGCAAAAATGCGTCATTATGTCTAAATGGTATATACTATTGCCGACGTACTATTTCAACAATGGATTTGCCGATATGGAGTACCAAGAGAAATACATACTGATCAAGGTAGAAACTTTGAGTCCGATCTATTCAAGAACCTCTGTAATCTCCTGGGTATCCATAAAACCATAACTACACCCCTTTACCCACAGTCAGATGGAATGGTCGAAAGATTTAACAGAACTCTTGATAACTACCTAAAAATTAAGGTAAATGACCAACAAAGTAACTGGGACACCTGTATACAGCCGTTTTTACTAGCCTATCGCTCCGCAACTCACGAAACAACTGGAACGTCACCTGCAAAAGTCATTTTTGGAGCGGAGTTATGCCTTCCAGTTGATTTACTTACTGGGCGACCTTCTATCAATAAAAACCAGCAGAAGATTATGTAAGTCAACTTAGTAAACAGCTGCAAGAAATACACGAAGGGGTTCGCAATAAGCTACAAAAAGAAAGTGACCGTATGAAGTCCCGCTATGACTTGAAAGCTAATCATAAGGGATTTATTGTCGGTGAAAAAGTTTGGTTATACAATCCAAAAGGAACCAAGGGGCGTTCACCGAAACTGCAGAAGTCATGGGAGGGACCATATAAAGTAGTAACCCGGCTTAATGATCTGGTGTACCGAATTCAGAAGAGCCCACAGGCGAAGATGAAAGTTGTACATCTAGAACGGCTGTGTCGCTATCAAGATCGAGAAGATACTTGATCGAGACGATCAAAACTTGGGTGGGGGCAATGTTACAGACTTTAGTTAGTGTTTAGTTATTAGAAATATAAAAGGTTAGAATTATTTTATTTAGGTTAATAATTTATTTAAAATAGGTTACCTTAGTTTTTCCCTTTTTCGATGGTCATTGCGGATTATCCTGAGGGCGCTGGAGACATCCTTTTTACACTTTTCTTACATCCTGTAGTAAAAGAATCCTTCCAGCTAATTCTAGATTTTTCCAGACTTTTCCATTCTTTTCCACTTTACTATAAAAAGCGCGAGGAAAGTCCGCACGGGCCAGTTTAGTTTTGTATTCCGACGAGATAAGAAGTTGACAGACAGTTAAAGGTTAAAAAGTTGTCATTATTACGTTACGTTGAAGTGTTACCATAGAAAGGTTTGTAAACCAGATATCCAATAAAATGGTGTAAAACCAGGATCCTGTTTTTATACGGGGTGTCACGGAACAATACGTAAATATAACATTATTCACGTACAAAAAGAGATATGTACAATGTTCCAAATATCATATCGGGAACAAACGCTTGGTTTTTGAACGATAACTTCCTTAATTTTAAAGCTCTTTACTCGATTTAAAAATCATTTTGCAGGAAATTTTAATAGCTACAAGTTCAGTAAAATTGATTATTAATTCACTTGTAGTTTTTGATATTTTTGAGGTTAAACGGCTTCAGAAACATGGTTCTCCCTCTCTTAACTGCAAACTTGATGCAACCATATCTCCGTTAGTTTTTATCTTACAGGAAAAAAAAAAAAAATATTCTGTGAGAAAAAAATATAGTTTTTTTACTCTTAATAAGTTTTTGTATCTTTTTTGTTTTTTTAGTTATTTTCAAAAATATCAAAAATTTTTTGAAATAAAAAAAAATTAATTTAAACGTTACATTTCCAAAAATAAGCACACAAAAATACAGAAAATTATTAAAAGTTTATCTTTCATTTTATATTTATCAAAAACTTCATTAGTTTTTGTGCTGATTTTTTGTCAAAAAAAGTAAATGAAAAATTTTTTTATTTTGTTTTAACTTCGTTAATTTTTATGCTAATGACTTCAAATCGAGTTCATTTTAAAAAATTTTCATAGTGCTTAAAAAAATGCGAGGGGGAACTCACTCTTGCAATATATGTACACAAGGGTTGCATTAATAATGTGCATTATTTTGCAATACTTTACATTACTTGACATTAATATGCATTACTTACATTATTTTGGCATTAATATGCATTACTCGCATTCTTTTGGCATTAATATGCATTGCTTGCATTATTTCGGCATTAATATGCATTACTCGCATTATTTTTGAAATTAATATGCATTACTCTGCATTGACAAAAAAGACAAGACAAAAAGTTTCTTAATGTTAGACACCCGAACAGGCTTACATAAGTTCAAAAGTTTGAGTACAATTTGCAAATATGTTATTTAACAATACATAGTAAATCTTTTAAAACTTACAATATAAAATTGCAGTCAAAAACAGAAGGAGAATATACATGGATCCATAAAATTTTATTAGGCAATCATGTCACTAAAATTGTTTTTGTAATATTCTAGTGAATAGAAACATTTGGAAAGTAAATATTTTTTTACTACAGATTACAGATTTAAATTTTTTGGAAGGTAGCTGAGTTATAGAAAGTGGCAAGAAATCAAATAATTTAAGACCATAGTATAATATGCCTGTCCTAATTTTATTTATTCTGTGATATTTGGAATAGATATTTTGCCTATTTCTCGTAAGATGGGAATGCGTGGTTTCATGTGTTGTGTAGTTTGTTATTTTTATTGTCTTTTGTGTAAAGTAAACAATGCAAAATATATAAGCAAGGGAAAGTAAGTATATTTAATTCCATAAAAAGTGGCTTGCAATCAGCCCTGTAGTCTACTCCCTTTATGACACGTACAGCTCTTCGTTGTAAACTAAAAATACGCTTACTATTTGGAGCATGGCCTCAAGCAAGCAATGCATATGTAGCTTTTCATTCAAAATATGAGTAATATGATGTTAGGACAACATTTAAGGAAACTGTTTGTGATAAATTTTGAAGTGCATACACACAGGAAGCCAGTTTTTTAGATAGGTACTCAATACGTGAGTTCCAACTTAATTTGGGATCGGTGTGGAGGCCAGATTCAAGCGTGTTTTTTCAATGTAAAAAACATATGCTCTGTTTTTGCCTCATTTAAGCTTAGCGGGTTTGCTGTGAACCAATCAGCAACCCTCATCTGCGTATCCACTACCTTCTCTCTCAGATGATCTAAATTATTATCCTGTAATACTACAGTTGTATCATCCGCAAAAAGTATGAATTTAGCACCAGGACCGCACCTCTCCACATCGTTGATATAGATGAGAAAGAGAAGCGGTCCCAGCACTGAACCCTGTGATACTCCATGCTTGATGCTTTCGACTGCAGAGTATTTACCATTTAAAGTCCACATACTGTTTACGGTTTGATAAGTATGAACTAATAAGTTGAATGGTGTGGTCGTGTAAATCATAATCATAATATTTTAGTTTAGATAGGAGATGGTCCACAGAGACACAATCGAAGGCCTTGCTCAGGTCACAAAACAATGCTCCCGCAATAGCCCCATCATTAAAAGCCTGATTCATAATTTCTGTAAGTTTGTTTATAGCCATTGTTGTTGAGCATGAATTTCTGAAACCAAACTGTCTGTGATTTAAAAGATTTGAATTTTCCAGATGTTTGGATAATCTGGTCTTTATAGATTTTTTAAAAAATCTTAGAAAATATTGGAACTATTGAAATGGGCCTGTAATTTGATGAGTTTGTTTTTGGTCCCTTTTTAGAAATTGGTATTACCCTAGAAATTTTTAAAATGTCAGGAAATATACATAAGGTTAGAAGTTTCGTTAAAGGACAGACTATTTTATGAGCAATACATTTTATTACTTTAGTGTTTAAACCGTAATGATCTTTAATATTTTATTTTTTAAGCTGAACATTAGGTCGTTTAGTTCAATTATTGAGATATCAGGAAGTTTAAATTTTGTTTTGTTGTGACCTCGGTTGTGACCAAGATTCGGTGAGGGTTGAAGGTACTTCTCTGCAGATAACTGTGAGGCTGGAAGACTTTCCACTGTCTGTCCACTGTCCACTGTGCATTGTTTTGAATTATCCCATTACTGTTTCCGATTCTTTCCATCGACATTGAAAGATAAAGTGAAGCATTAATATGCATTATTTTGTCATTAATAGGCATTACTATTATTTTGGCATTAATATGCACTACTGGCATTAATTTAGCTTTAATATACATTACCCGCATTATTTTGAAATTAATATGCATTACTCGCGTTACTTTGGCATTAATGTGCATTACTCGCATTATTTTGGCATTAATATGCATTTTAAAAATTATTTTGACATTAATATGCATTACTTGCATTATTTGCATTTTTATTAAATAATGCGCAATATATGTACACAAAACGGAAGTGAGTTCCCCCTCGAAAAAATGTTTAGCATGGTTTTCTATAAAACTAGAATTTTTGTATTTATTTAACGTTATATGCATGTAATTTAATGTCCACTAGATAAAAAAATATTTTCAATTAGCCGTATCTTAGTATCTATTGCACATGAATGAATGGATGAGAAAAAATCAATCTTCTTCTTTTTTTATAGGCTTCATTTTCTTTCAGACATTTTATTTTGTAGAATGTAAAATTTTTTTAGTTATTCGAGAAAAATTATTGAAAAACGTGGTTTTTTAATAAAAAAAAGACCATTTTTAATCACGAATAACTCAGAAAATGTTGACTTATCGAAGATTGTTCATAAGAAACTTTTTGATTAGAATTTAACCCTTTATCGATTTCCGAAGTTATTTTCAATGTTATATTTTTAACCCCTCAGAAGGGTTGGCTTGCACCCCCTAGGTAAAACCACACCACGCATTATATAAACTTTGTTTCTTGAACTATTTTCTACTTATTGTCGAAGTTTTAGGTTGATTGGACCAGTAAATTATAATTCCCAGGGCAAAACCCTCATAAACTGCATGTAGTAATAATAATAATAATACACTTTACTAACCTAATAGTTCATGTTTTAGGTCTCGCTCCAAATCATTACTTGTAAAATGAATGGAACATATTTTACTATTTGAGTGTACCATAAAGTTTTTATCCCTATAACATCTCCTGACCCATTCATCAAATACTGTTTGTGATTCTAAGCTGTTTGCTTTAGGAAATGGAAAAAAATGTATGTCTTCACCCCTCTTTTTCACTTCATTAAAACTATTGTTACATCCAAAGACTGCACAACGGAGTCCTGGCATGTTTATTGAATAAGTGTAGCTTTATGTACGTATCTGAAAAGTGGTAAACAGGTTTTAATGATGCATACTAAAATAATTGAATAAACAAGTAATGTGGCAACTGTTATAGCTTTTTTTAACAAAAAATAACTATTTGTTATCATATTAAATTTCGAACTGGGTTTCAAGAGTCCTGGTTGCCTTGCTATATAAAATATTTATTAGTATTAAAAGCTAAAGGATATTGATGTTTAATAATATACAAACAAGATTCAACTACTGGTTTTAACTTTAAAATTATATAAAATTTATAAGAGAACAGACATCCATTGAGGTGTACCTAAGCTAAGTATTAAAAGTGTTACTTATTACACCAAATCAATATGACAAAATAAAACAATACTTGGACAAAATAAAATGAAGTCTCTTAAAAAAAAACATAAAAAATAGGATAATTGTCTTAAAAGTTGTCACAATTCCTATTTTGACCAAATTTGGTATACGAATATTAAAAAAAAATGTCACATTTCGTTTTCGAGATAACCATCATCAAACTTGAAAATCAAACTAACCTCATTTACACTATTCTTCCTTCTTTTTGGACATAATTCTTGATTTTTACACTAAATTTGCACATGTATTTTATAAAAACCTTTAAAAAACTTGTTTTTATATTTATTTTTAATTTTTTTTCATTTAATGCAAACCTCCACTTTCAAACACCGCAACCATGTACACACTAGGGATTTTATCAGCGAATATGGCCACGGCCTTTATGAGAACAACTTTGCAATTGAAGGGTAAAAAGGTGTAAAATAAATATAAAAACAAGTTTCTAAAAGGTATTTATAAAATATTGTGTGCCACTTTAGCGTAAAAATTAAAAATTGTGTACAAAAAGAAGGGGAAATGTAGTGTAAATGAGGTTAGTTTGATGATAAATATCACGAAACGTTTTCGCCAAAAAGTTTTTTTTCATTCATGATCAGCGCCCCAAAAAACTCCGAATACCAAATTTGGTCAAAATCGGAGATGCGGCAACTTTCTAGACAATTACCAAAAATAGTATCTTACCTTTAACAAAGATTTAAAACGAAATTCCGTTTAAAGAAATGACCCCTGTTTACAGGCTTAAAAGTCTCTGTAATTTGCACCATCTACATTAATAACACAGTAGTAAAAACTTAATTCAACTATATAAAAACTAATAAAAAATTCCATTAAACTAAAATCCAAATAAAACCAAAAAACGAAAAAAATAATGGTTACAACAAATTTAAAACTAGGAAAACTCACTCATCCAATTATTAAACATTTTATAATATCGGATCATATAATTAATCTACAATGCAATTGAATAAGTATGACTTTCAATGCTTAGCATTTACAATGGAAAAATTCATTTAAATGCAATGCTGCCCATTGCCAAGCCACCTAACTTGGCAATTCTGAAACGCTTTACTCAGAAGAAAAGGCATGAGATAAACCTACTTCGCACGCTGACGTCACTCGATGACAATTTCAAACGGCGATTTTAAAATTCCGATTTCTGTTTAGATTTTAGATGATTAAGCGCTGATTTATTTTTAAACGTATAAGTAATGCAAAATACAATAAACGTAAAAAATAAACATGCTTCCAATACAACAGAATTGGGCTGGGATATGGGCTTAAATGGGATCGAGCAATTGTTTTTGGCTTTGATGCAAATCAATTGGCCAGCTCTCCCCTTTCCATTCACACGTTGCGATTTTGCAACGTGAGCTTTCCTAGGCTTCGTAGGTAGAAAGTCTGGATAAAACTTTTTCATTGTTTTAAAATATAAGGGGCACAAATATAAGCGGCCAAACCAAGGACTAATACTGGTGTTGCATACAACCAGCTTGCAGTCAGTCTGACGTCCTACGCTGCGCTCCCAACCAATTTTTCTTATAAAAAGACAAAACCTCGTGCACGACACGAAACCTAAAAACAACAGGATTCTACCGCTCAGAGCGCTTAGCCCCAAAGAAGGACCATAAGAATTGGCGGCGAGTTCTCCTTCGATTTTTACGAGCAAAAACACTTTTTTAGCTAAAAAGCGTAGGCTGCAATTACTACCTCTCTCGCACCTTGCACACAATTGGCCGGCACGAATAACTCTTTTTAAAGTATGTGCGCGCCAACTAATCACGTGTTAAGTGAAAGAGAGATAGCATTGCATCGTCTATCGCTATCTATTTCTGTTTCGTCACGTGTTCAGCACATTAAGCACCTCCCCCAGTAGTTTATTACCCTAAGATCTTGTACAAACAAGCGTGCGAGAGAGAAAGAAGATCAGCCGTATTACATTTCTTTCTAACTTTACGTGCTTAATTAGTTGGTGAGGAAGGGTATATACCTTGCACTACGTGGTGATTGGTAGGCGGGGTTTATACCCTTCCCCGGTGACTAATCAGCACGTGTAGCAAGAAAGAGAAAGGACATAAACCTATTCTTCTTTCTTTCCCACACGCTTGCTCGCACAGCCAAGCGGCAAGGCTGCCTCTATAGGTATATGCTCAAAATGCATTATCATTTAAGTGTACAGCTTTCGTAGGTAGAGCCACCAAGTGGAAACTTCTCTTCAGTACAGGGGGCGCTAAACAAAGGTAACTTGTCAAAATTCTCCATGTTTTGTTTGTGATGGTTAGGTTTGGATTTTTAAGCGCGTTTTTAAATTATAAGTTTTCTGAGTTATGTTGTGTTTTTAAAACTATATTTTGATATTTATTTCTAATACATATACATAATATTTATTTATTGTTTTTTTTTCTTGTGGGTACGTTGACTAAATTTAGAATTAAAAAAACTTCAGCCTAGGGATCCTAAAGAAAGATTAAATTTTTAATTTCTGGATAACAATGTCGAAAAATAAAAATAATTTTGATTGGAAAAAACGCGTCAAACAAGAGTACCTACGTCTAAGACAACAGAAGCGTTATAAACGAGCTGATGATGTAAAAGTTGCATGGAACAAAAACCGGGATAAAATGACTGAAACTTTGATAGCTGAACAGAAAAGGTAAGTTGTACATAGTGGAATAATAAACGGTGAAAAGGCTTCCTTTGGGACTTAATTCTATTTTGGGTAATTGTCTCGAAAGTTGCCTCCTCTCCGATTTTGACCAAATTTGGTATACGGGGGTTTTTTGGGGCTCTGATTACGAATCTGAAAAAATATTTTTTCGGCAACGTTTCGTTTTCGAGATATTCATCATCAAAGTTGAAAATCAAACTAACCTTATTTACACTATTCCTCCTTCTTTTTGCACAGAATTCTTAATTTTTACACTAAATTGGCACATAATATTTTAAAAACACCTTTTAAAACTTGTTTTTATATCTATTTTACACCTTTTTTCCATTTAATTGCAAACCTCCACTTTCACACGTCGGATCGTGGCCGCAACCATGTATACACTAGGGAATCATGGCCGCCCCGCTTGAAAGTGAAGCTTCGCAATTTGATGGAAAAAAGGTGTAAAATAAATAAAAATATAAGGTTTTAAAGGGTGTTTATAAAATATTGTGTGCCACTTTATATAAAAATCAAGAATTGTGTACAAAAAGAAGGGGAAATATAGTGAAAATAAGGTTAGTTTGATTTTCAACTTTGATGATGAATATCTCGAAAACGAAACGTTGCCGAAAAATATTTTTTCAGATTCGTAATCAGCGCCCCAAAAACCCCCGTATACCAAATTTGGTCAAAATCGGAGAGGAGGCAACTTTCGAGACAATTACCCTATTTTGATAAAATATACTTGAAAAGCCACAAACTGTAATGGTAAGATTATAATATCTTTTACTATACTGGTATGTTTACTGGCGATACTTTGGATACCATAAGAATATCTTTTGCCTAAAAATAAACAAAATGTTAGGAAAACTAATTTTTGTTTTTTAGTTGTTGTTTATTTACTTTAAAAAATAATACTTTAATTTACACAACAGTGTGAAATTTTGTATACTGGGGTGCTTTAGGGTGCTGATTATAAATGTAAAGTCAAATATTGTCAGAAATTTGTTTTAAAGTTATAATGCACCATCCGGCACCTAACCTCAAAACTGCACAAACTTTCCTAAAATGTCTCCTTAAAATAAGTAAAGGCTGGTTTATGCAGACAACTTTAAATTTAATTTAACTTTTATTTACATTTACTTTAACTTTAAGAACTTCTTGAGCATTTATAAAGAATATTTACATTTGCCTTATGCAAGCGCAGAAACACGAAAATTTCGTTGGGTTGTTATTATTATTAAACAATTTTTTATGTTTCGACAAGGTTTTGGCTGTTTTTTGTGCTTGGTTTGTTATAGTTAAATAAATAAAATAATTAATAAAGATATCTGAATTTTCTGTTACGTAAATCGGCTTAAAGATTAAAGTTGACAGCTCGGTCTAGGCAAATTTTAAGTTTGGTTACACTGCTCGCGCATGCTCATTTTCATTATTATTTAATTTAACTTTAAGAAGATAAAAGTTGGCCAACTTCTTAAATAAAAGTTAAAGTTAAAGTTTTCTTAAAGTGTGTATAAACGCGTCTATATATTAGTGTGCAACGATCTTACAATAAAGTTAAATTAAAGTTAAATTAAATTTAAAGTTGTCTTTATAAACCAGCCTTTACAACAAAAGTGGAAGATTTTATGGTAAAATATTTATTATTTTTTAGGAAAAATTTATTTTTGTTTCTTTAGTGGTTATTTTCAACAAAAACACCACCAAGGGAGTAATATTTGTACTTAAAAAGTCAATAAAATTATCTAGGGATTTTTCAGCAATGGTCCAACACTGGAAGCGATTCAAAAGCACTTACTTTTTAAATTTAAATTGTGTGAAAATGTAATTTTTAAGAAGTTTGTGTTCAGAAAAAGGAATGTTGTCAATTACCTGTTTAAAATATATTTCATCAACATATCCAAATTCAGGGAAATGTGCCCCTGCCTCAGTTGTATTAATATGTGACTTCTATAAAAACACCTTCCAATATAAGTGCAGGACTCCTTATGCACCCTTATTGTAATGCACCTTTTACAAAACATTCAAACAATGCTTTTACTTGGTTTAAATGTTTTTTAATAGGATTTTCCAGTTTCTCTGTTAAAGATTTTTTTTACATTTAATGCTGGTAAAAATAATTTAATTTTGAGATTTGGCGCTTTTCAGTTATGTCAACTCATCTCTCTAAATATTTAGATTGAATATGTATTAGATAAGCGTTGTTGTATAAGTTATGATTAATTTTAAGTATCTATTACTTAGTTGTAATATAATGTACATATAATATATACCCCTAATCTCGGGAAACTTAAAATTATATAGTAAACAAAGAGAAGCTGACCAGTTAGTTAAACCCTGCCATAAAACCTAATAAAAAAAAAAATTGCACAGCCCCACAAAATAAAAAAAGTTGTAGGTCTGAAAGACTTGACCATGGTATCTTTATGTTTTCGGGGTTGCTGAATCCGAATCCGGTGTCAGTTTAACCCCATCAGGTCACGGTCAAGAGCATTTCAAATTCAAATCTGCAAAATTAATCACAACCAAATTTGAACAGTGAATACTTATGTTGTTGAAGTCGCTGAAACGAATATGTGGTCAGTTTGACCCTATCGGGTCCTGGTAAGAAATAGATATTTCAAGGTCAAATCGGCAAAATTACACATCCCCACAAAAAAAAAAAACACGAACATCCTAAAAAACCCCACAAAAAAAACACGAACGTCCTAAAAGACTTGACCATGGTATTTTTTTGTTTTTGGGGTCAGGGTCAAGGGCATTTCAAGGTCAAATCTGCAAAATTAATTTCAACCAAATTTAAAGAGTATACTTATGTTTTTGACGCCACTGAATACAAATCTGTGGTCAGTTTGACCTAGTGTTGTAATATTTCTTTTTTGATAATATTCGTTTCATAAATTACTGATATATTACCGGTAATATTACGGGTAATATATTACGGAAACATAACGAGTAAGTATAGGAGAATTACCGCGGCAGACGTTTGACGAAGCCGACAACAAGGTAGTTCTCCGAGCTTCTAACCAATCTTCGATCGTGCGGGGGAATAATCTATTCTAGGTTAACTAGAGATCCTATTTTAGATAATGATGTATTTTAGGTAAAACTAGGCAAAGTTAACTAATATCTACTCATCCACCATTTAGAGAGCATAAACAAGCAATTACTGTTGAACTCACAAATTATTTTTCCAAAAATGATTTGTGAAACATATATTTTGTTTGGAAATCTGCTAAAACATCGGACAGTATAACGTGATGGAAAGGTATTTGCAGAAAGACAAAACTAAAAGATGCAGCGTTAGCCATCCTGGGTTTATCAGCCTCTAGCGCTGCAACTAAAAGATCTTTCAGTACATATTAATTTGTTCACTCTAAAAAAAGAAATAATCTTACTACATAGAGAGCCAGAA
Source organism: Listronotus oregonensis (assembly GCA_019359885.1). NCBI lineage: Eukaryota > Metazoa > Arthropoda > Insecta > Coleoptera > Curculionidae > Listronotus > Listronotus oregonensis. The sequence goes on from JAHBCN010005231.1 coordinate 12,410, forward strand.
AGCTTTTGTATGTTGCACACAATTTAAAACGTTTAATGTCAAGACCGGCAGTTAGTTCAGATGGATATAATACTAAAGAAAATTTTACAGATAGACAAAAAAGACAAGTCCCAAAAGAATTAAGCGACACGCAGAATCAGATGTTTCTGAATCAGAAGACTTGGTATTTCTTCATGATATTAATAACTCTAGTATTGGGGAGGAAGATTTTTCTGATCTAGAAAATATAAATTAATTTAGTTTATTTAAATCATTAATTTATTGTTGTCATTTGTGAGGTCCTGATTTGTTAATTTCTATATAGAAAATATGTTTTAGTTATTATTTTTTATTTCTCGTTTAAAAATGACTGAAGTAGTTATATTTTACTTTAATTTTTGTACGTTATTATATTATTTACGTTTTTCTTTGCATTCGTCATTTTATTAAGCTCAAAGATTGCTTAAAATTTGTTAATTCTTCAAAATTCTCCCATATTACCGTAAATTACCCTAAGTTACCGAATTTTACCAACAAAAAATAAATTACGGTAATTTATACATCACTAGTTTGAGCCCATTATATTTGGTTGCGGTTTGACTTTGACCCCGGTTTCAAATACAACGACCCCAAAAACATAAAGATATTATGGTCAAGTCTTTCAGACCTTCAATTTTTTTGTAGGGCATTTTAAGGCAACCAAATTTGATGGGGTTAAAGTGATGACGGATTCGTATTTAGCGACCTCAAAAACATAAGTATAAGCTGTCCAAATTTGGTTGTGATTAATTTTGCAGATTTGATCTTGAAATGCCTATGACCCTGACCTGATAGGGTCAAACTGACCCCGGATTCGGAGTCAGCGCCCCTAAAAACATAAAAATCCCATGGTCATTTTTTCGAACCTTTAACTTTTTTCCTTTTGTGGGGCTGTGTAGTTTATAAGGTATATTTTAGGACAAAAATGGTCTATCCGACCTTTGACACCAATGATTCTGTCATTGAATAACATGAGTTGTATTTTTTTAAATAAAATATGAATATTATTTTTTACAGATGGACAGAGGGGAAAGCATATTGGGTACAAACCCCAGATTTACCTGTACATGCTCCATGTATGAAAAAAGCTGAGGTTATTGGCAATGAAGGTAAAATATCCAATCTTATGTTTATATCTTGTAAATCAGTGGAAGGTGAGACACTATATAATTCATTATTTTGCAGGTGATATTCAGGTAGCTGCAATAAAAATAATAAATGCAGTTACACCTATTCCAACTATGTATACATGGGCACCCATTCAGCAGAACTTCATGGTGGAGGATGAAACTGTGCTCCATAATATTCCATACATGGGTGATGAAATATTAGATCAAGATGGTAAAATTTTTAACTTTTTATATTAATTTTCTATATTTGAACACAACTGCTACAAAAACATTCAGCTCAAGGATGTTTAGGAATCCAGACTTATTTATTTACCTTATAACTAGGTAATAACAATATAAACAAAACAGTACCGAGATCAGTATAGTAATTTTTCTAATTAGTTTAGTCCAAAAGCATTTTTTAAATTGCAAATTTCCAACTCTAGAAGAACAACATATAGTGAAAAAAACGTTAAGGGTTGCAGATTTCAACCTTTTCTCAGGATAGCAGATGATTACAAATAATATTTTAAAAGAGCCCTGGAAAATATAAACATCTATCTCCAATTTAATGCCTTTATGTTTATTCACATTTATAAAAATAAAATTATTTAATTTTTTTTTAATCTTTACTGCCCTGTAGTTGAAAATTTAAGAACTTTGGGCAGGGTTGCAAGGATTTAAATCAGTTGATTTTAATCATTGATTCAAAATCGGATGATTTTTAAATTTAAATCATGATTAAAATCAAAAATAAAAATTATAAAACAAATAATTTGGGTTATGAAGAAAAATTGAAACAAAAAATAAATTACGTTAGTATAGTAAATTAATTTATCACATAAGAACACAAGAACACATATTATTGCAGAAAATATTCAAAACAAAAAACAAATTTAATTGTAATATTTGTAAAGAAACACTAGTTTGGCAGCTTTTTCAGTACCTAATCGATTGGCAGTAGTTTAGAGTGCACTAAACCAAATGTTGAGAATATCCTCTCTACTGATGCAGACTCAAGCAGTCGCACAGAGCAGTTGGTGTAATTATGGGAAGTTCTTTTTTCAATAATCTATGCGTTGCGTTGTGATTTCCACCAGTCAATAGGTTTTACGCTTTTCAGGATATCATCTTAAAAGTCATAATATCGTTAAAAGGCTCTGATTTGGCAAGAAACTTGATAATTAGTGGTAATAAACCACTATCTGGATACAGTTCTTTTGCAGTTTGTATTGCAATATGCCTTTTTCAATATGTCAAACTTTGTGTTTTTGTTGGGTCAAATAAGAAATGCCAGCAAATGATACGGGGTTATACACATATTATATCTGATTTTTAAATTTTTGCAGTGTAATGTAATGTCAGATTAGCTTCTTCAAAGTAATCTTCTAATATGCTTCAAATTGCTCTACAACATCTGAAATAGTGGCGTCGGTCTTTTTGCAACCTATCTAAGGGCAATGGAAATTGGCTTAAGCAATTTTGAGGTAATCTTCAGCACTTCTCTTTAAATGAATGTTTGAAATTTTTTCCCTGATAATACTGTCAATCTTTTTTCTTTGAAAGTTCTTCACTGATTCTAAAAGTATGCGCCATGATTCGGTAAATACTTGCAAGCAGTCTGCAAGCGAGTTCCATCGAACATCACTAGGTATAACTAGTTTTTGCCTTTGGCATATGTTGTGTAGATGCAAAATGATTGTTCCTAAAGTTACTTTACGATTTGGACTACATGCTCTTTTATATCAACGATTTTCCAAATCTTTATACATAACAAATTTAGTATAAGGTGTGTAGCACAGCCATATGCTATTACATTGAATTTATCAGATGCCTTTATTTCGTTTCGCATTGCAGACACATGTTAGCTGCATTATCTGTCACGAAACTACTCACTGTACAATCATACTCGGTTTTTAGTTTGGTTATATGGGTTGCTGCAATTTTTGTTAGGTAGTCGGATGTATGTGGATGCCCAGTTGTATCTACAGTGTTGAGTAGAAAGGAGGAGCCATTTTCTGCAGTAACTTGCACATACTATGGGTTCATTATGCATTAATAGACCATCCATCAGTGAAAGACAAACGTTACTTCCTAGACAACCCCTTAAAGCATTTGCTTCTTTCTTGAGGTATATATTTGATCAAGCAGTCTGCCTGACACATCGCTTTTGACTGGGCGGGTACATATCCAGGTCGCAGTAGTGCCATAGCTTTCTTAACTTCGGATTGCTCCAGGCAGATGAAACTGCTATTAGCATAGAGGGCTCTGGCAATCTGCTTATCAATTTCATTTTTTGGCAGGTTTACTAGTACAAGCAACAAAAGACATCAAGAGATCCAGAAGAAGTTATGTCAGTATTGTCAGTATTACATTTTTTTCTTTTTTTTGTTTACACTGGGATTGAAGGGGAAACTGAGTGCGACGTACTTAAGCTTGCTGAAAGTTTTGTTCAGTTTTAATTTGTGGCGTATTTATGCTTGAAGTACGTTGTACCTGCAATTAAAAAAATATGAGGCTTCAATTGTCCATAGATGATAGATGTATGTAAAGTATCTAAGAAAACACATTGGGTCTGGTGCGCTTTATGTGTGTCACGGAATTTTATAATTTTTCTAGTTTGGTTTGATAGAGCCCGTCAAATAGAATCGATTTAATTTAAAGCAAAAAAAATAAAAACCGTTGAATGAGCCACTTTTTTTGAGAAATAAAAGGTGTTGTGTTGTCATCGTTTACATACCTTAATAGTTACTTGGATAAAAAATAAAAAAAACTGTATTTTTTTCAGAAAATATTATTTTATCCAAGAATTTTTTGTTGCAAGAAGTGTTTAGTGTTAAAAAAACGTATTAATTCCAAAAAGCATTTTCAAAAATTGTGAAATTCCGTGACACATAAAGTGCACCAGAAACCAACACATTGATCACATTGTTGTAAAAATAAAGTTTTTAAAAAATTTCCAAACATGGAAATTTGGAAAAATATTTCAACACCATTTTTAAAAATTAAATAATAAAAAGGTACTTACGGTTAAAACTGATTGTGATTGTGATAACGTTGACGAGAATGACGAGTCACTATAAGTATCGATGTCTTCATTAATTACGTTTTTACATTTTTCCCAGTGCTTTTTCATCCTCTCCACCAATCCTTGCATTTCCAAATTACATTTTTTTTTACATGTAGCGCGACATGATCCGGTTTTCCCTCCGCTTTCCCCGATTTTTCTTTGAAAAACTGCCAGATAAGGTCTTTCTTTTCTACCACTTCTTCTCGAAACGACATATTCAAAAAACTATATTTTATATTTTACACAATATCGTACCTTTCAGTTAGCCGTAAAAACAATGCTCGCGCGCACAGATCTTAACTAGGAAAATGACGTCCGTCCGCGTTCCTCCCCTTTATGTAGACCGGTAAATCTGCGGGTTCTGACAGGAATTTTCAAGAAAGTGCAAGTGCTTTCTCGCGGTAAATATTTAATATAAGAGTTTATAAAAACGAAAAATATTAGGTGATAGGAGAATGTTTAAGAATAAGGACACGTTACAAACTTCGATAGTGCTATTTACAAAAAAAAAATCAAAAAAATCATGATATTTTTTAAAAAAATCGCGATTTTTGATTTAAAAAAAAATCATGATTTTTTACAACCCTGACTTTGGGACATACGCTTATAGAAACTTTTATTTGTATTTTTATACAAGAAGTGTTTGTCTGTGAATTTTCTAGCATTATAAAGAATTTATTTAAAAATAAAAAAAATTCAAACTTTTCATCTGCCACACTAACTCATTCAAAAAATATTAAAAAATTTAGTATTTACTGTAGCCAAAAAAAAAATGGTCTATACCAACTCAATTACAATTACATACTCAATCTAATATATTATGTTCATATCAGGATGAAGGTTTTAATTTTAAGTCATTTTATTATATTTATAATAAGTCCAAGTATCTCTATTTGCATCTACAATGAATTGGTAAAAAGAATGGTAAGTACCAAAAAAAACCTTGAAAATTGCCATTTTTATTAATTTTTTGCCATTTTACACGTTTTTTGATCTCTAATTTTAAAAAATTATATGATGGACTCAACGCACCAAAATAAATTAATGGTAGTTTATGAGCCTCTTATGTGTAATATTAAAGATTTTAAAAAAATATGTTGGTGTAACGCGCGAACACTTTTTTTTACCAATTAATATTAGGTTAGAAATTTTACTATCGCGTTCAGAAATTAATAGTCGGTATGTTTTTTATACGTTAGACATTAACCAATGATGATTTAGCAGTATATTATAATTTTTACACTTACTATCCACTTTTAATCTTAAATAATAAAAATAATCGCGTAGTATTTATTTATTGGCCAACTTAATAGCAATAACCAATTATTATGATTAATCATAAATAATAAACAAACGTCTCGTCAATTAAAACTTGAGTAAAACCTTCCTTACCTAAATTTCTATTTTTGATATACCAAATTGATTCTTTAATAAACAATATCATCAAATATTTTCTATTATTTGATTTTTTCCACTTAAAGCCTAGACTTTTAATCCATCTTTTTAAGGAGTCGATGGAAAACTCAAAATATTCAATTTCTTGCCTGAACTTTTGTCTTACTATTGCCAATGTTACATATTCTTTTCTGGCTTATATAGAATAAATTGTGTCCCGAATTATATTTTTCAAATATGTTATAATTTTGGTTTTTGTTTTTTTTTTTTTGCTTGGAAGACATACTGGAAGCGTAATCCTGGTTTGATTTTTGCCCATTCTTCTTTATATTTGCGATCGTTGTTGGGCCCAATTTTGTTGCATCTGCGGCTCGCTGTTTTACATTTGCAATTTGAAGTGCAATTTCGTTTTGGACTTGTTCCTTTTCCAGTTGAAAAAAAAGCCAAGATATTTGAAATTATCAGCTGCGATTGTTTATTATACCTATTATATTTTTTTCTCAGCAATATTTAAAACTTTTCGAAATAACTTTCCACAACAAGGTGACACACCAATGTTTTTGACTGATAGTGACAGACACTTTACATAACTAAAAATATAAAAAATGAATAATCATCAGACACCAATTTTTTTTAAAAGTTTGTTGTCACCGCTGTTTCGAATATACTAAACAAAAATGACGTCATTACAAATGGGTATAATTTTGACTATAATGGGCCAGGTGAATAAAAGGAAGCAAATACTTATACTCGAGTTTTTTTGAAATAGACTTATGTAATATTAAAGGATCAAACAAGGATGCTACTATAGTAAAAGTATTTACTTCCTTTTATTCATCTGGCCCAATAGGACAGATCAGGAATTTTGGTTTTTTCAAATATTTTTAATTTGTTTTATAGTATATTGCAGATATTAGTTTGCAGACCGTAATATATTTTTTAAACAATTCTGGAGGGGGTAATTACCCCCTTTACCCTCCACCTTACCAACGCTAATGTTAATGTTGCCAAATGCACATTGGGTGTCGAAAGTCTAGGAATTTATTATATCTACTTACAGGTACATTTATCGAGGAGCTTATCAAAAATTACGATGGTAAAGTCCATGGAGATCAGGAAACTGGTTTTATTGATGACGAGCTGTTTGTAGAGCTGGTTCATGCACTCATGCAGTATCAAGAAAAGGACAAGCCGGAAAAGGTAGAAGATAAAAAAGCAGATAAGAAAAAAGAAGAAAAAGGTAATGTTAATCCTAAGGTTAAGTAAACCAAATAAATATTTCTCATTATTTTCAATTCACAATAAAACAAGTTACATTTTTTCTTATTGTTGACAAATGTATTTTACTTCAATACTTATCAACAGAAAATTTGTTTAGATAATTTTCTGCAGTTTTATTATTGTTTTAGAAACGGATAAAAAAGACACAGAGAAAGATGATGACAAAGAAAAGAAAAAGGAAGTCCTAGATTTTCCTTCCATGGTGATTTTTCAGTCAATTTCAGCTCAGTTTCCCGATAAAGGTGGCCCTGAGGAACTTAGAGACAAGTAAGATTTGGTACATCTTATTTTTTTGTAGACTTACATGAATATTCAGAATGAATGTAGTATATAATTTTTACTTTTAAAGTTGTTAATACTATTTGAAATTGTACTGGAATATTAAATAAATAATATAAACTATTTAGTGGAGAAACGGTTTATCGTTGCGCTTCCGCTCTATAAGTAGTTGCAGACAAACTCTGCTGTCTGCTAGAGATAAACTGAATACATAGGTGCAAATTAAGGTTTTTATATGCCCTTTTTGAAAAGACTATTGCTATTTATGACACAAAGAAAAGAATGACTGTACACAAGTGTTTATTTAAACAAATATACAATTAAATAATACACAAAATATGGTGTGATGATCAGCTAATCAAGTCAAATATTTATAAATACCTAAGTCGTACAAAGTCGCCGTGTTGGAAAATCTAAAGTAAAAGAATATTTTGACTTTGACAAATTTTTTGTTAATCAAACTAAAGTATAAATTGTAATTAAATCAACTAAATTGCCCTAATCTGTTTTACTTTAACAAAAACAACAGAAATTTGAAAGATCAATATTACAAATTAGCACTAATGTCTTTATGATTCAGAAGTTTGCATTGCATTTCAAATTTTTGCAAATAAATTTGTCAAGTTCTTTGAAAATTAAACATAAACTTACGAGCTACAGACAATAATTATACGTTTACATTCTTATCAATCGGGCTTAAATTTACAAATTATGTGAAAGAAAGAATCACAAAATTTTTTCTTAATTTTGGCGTAAATATACACTTGACTTTAGCAAAAGAAATTATTTTTATTTCACTCAAACCCGAATCGCCTTCCCGACTGCGAAGTGCAATAGAAAGTGTTTCATAACACAAGATATATATATATATATATATATATATATATATATATATATATATATATATATATATATATATATATATATATATATATATATATATATATATATATATATATATATATATATATATATATATATATATATATATATATATATATATATATATATATATATATATAATACTGTCGAAATCACCACTCCAAACTGCAGCTCACACTTATACAGTTTTTTAAGTCACTTTCCTTACACACTTTATTTCTGGTTATCTTTGAACTTTACATAGAGTTATGTCACGTAACAATTGACAAAAAGTAATTTTTAGAATACCCTTACTAGTTTAGAAAAATGTACACCTTTGTACAAAAACCTATTACGATATGAACTGTTTTGTCAGAGATGTGGTAACCAAATTTATTGATCTGACACGGAGAGGGTAATATATTACCATTTTTTTTATCTTTGTGACAGCTCACGAAGAATTTTTCATATACATATATAATATATGCTAGACATATACATATATGCTCCTAAGTACCAAAGTACCGTGAGTGCCGGGTTTTCCGATGTTTAACCCATCTTTTTCCCCAGTTCCGTCAACGCTGTCCAAGCACCGAAACATGCAAATATTGCATTTCACAGCACCTTTTAGACAACGCGGTAGTGCCACCACGGACTTTATTTTAAATAACTACTACCTAAATATGTCTCCCCGGCGGGAAATTGAACCCGGATCGCCGGCACGGCGAGCCGAGACTCTGACCACTACGCTACCATGCGCTGTCAGGACAGGAGTCGACGGCTGTGACTTTCAAGCGCTTGTTTTTCGGCGCGCGAAGTCTCGAGCGTTGATTGGATGGAGCGCCGCGAACGTTATCACAGGTTCATACAGCCAGTACCGTCCGCTTCTCTGGAGCTAGAACTCGGTTTGTTTCTTGAGCTATTTTTAGATTGATAAGGAGGGGTTTTCAAGATTTATTTTAGAATTTTACTGTTTAAAATAGAATTTTTATATTTTATTAAAAAAGTATAATAGAATGTTAGCATATCTGTAGGTTTCATGTTGTCAGATGTGATTCTGCAACACTATTTTTATTTCAGATATATTGAGTTGACAGAAAGAACTGATCCAAACGCTCCTCCAGAATGCACCCCAAACATTGACGGTCCCAATGCGGCCTCAGTGCCCAGAGAGCAAACCATGCATTCATTTCATACCTTGTTTTGTAGGAGATGCTTTAAATATGACTGTTTTCTGCATCGTAAGTATAACTTACACATTATTGAAAGTAATACTTGAAGATTAGACAAAATTGGCAGAAATTGTTCTTTTCCTTAGTGAATTTATTAAAAAAGGAAAGAAACCCAAATTGTTTAGGTAGCCTAGTGTTCTGTAAAATGTAATATGCATCTTTTTAAATGAACTATATTTTTTAAATGCTTGCGCAATATTTTCAGGACAACAAGGTAACTTTATTCAGTAATATAGCTTTTGTCGTTCATTGTCATTTAAACTAGCATACATCTAAATGTAAGGTTGCTTTAACATTGTTACTTTATCATCCAATATTTTTAATCTATTATGCTAAGTCTCATGTTCTAATATTTCTAAGTATTTTATACACTGTGGCCTATAGGAGCTTGCTTTTGTTTTTAGTATACAGGGTGTTCAGCAAATAAGTGTACAGAATTTTATAACAGATGACTGTCGTCAAAATGGACCGACTTAAGCCAATTTAGTTATATTTGAGATTGCTTCTTTTATTTAGTAAGGAGCAAAAATCACTTTAAAAAAATCTATTTTATAAAACGTGCTAATTGATTTTAGTGTTTTTTAATATACAGGGTGTCCTGATATGGTCGTCCTCCGGCGATATCTCGATAACCCTTCACCGCATAGCTCTCGGAAAAAAATATTTATGGTAAAACCAGCCTCGAGAAAATGCTAGAAATTATTTTCAAGTTTCTAGTTCCACCGCTAGAGGGCGTAAAACCAAGAACAAAATTGAAAACACGGATTATATAAAAATATGCCATATTAACTTATGTCATTGATAGTTTTCTTACAAACTATGTAAAATTGGGAAACTTTTTTCTTTTAAGCGTTTTTCCTTAACCTGTAAAATATAGGGAGGGGGAAGGAGCGAATGTACATTTAAAAAAAAATTAAATAACTTTTTTCCGCCTAACCGATTTTGACAAACTCGGTCTTTTTTGAAAGAGCTTTTATCAGGGTTCAAGATAAAATATTGGAAAAATTAATTTATTTTTTGTTTTATCCCTGGAGACTAATTTGTGTCAAAGTTATACATTTTGTCAATTTTTTCAAAAAGTTTAAATACAATGGAATTATTGATATAAGCCCATTAAAAGAAGCATTAAAAAGTCAACAAACTGGTGAAAACCGCATTTCAATATCTTAATTAACTCTCGACTTATTGCCGAAAAACTGCATTACTGGTATCCTTTCCTATTTTAAGTTGACAGATAAACAACGCGGCGTTTTTATCGAGAATGCAATGACAAAAAAACATTTGTTTTTTTTACGAATATTAAATAATATCAATAATGTCCTTATTATTTGTTTATCATCAATTTAATAACAGCATTCATAATTACACGGCTCGTGGATAATAATAGCTGATTTATTATTATCTACGGCCTCTGACTAATTGTATCTTCATTGTTCTAGAATAGGATGCACATTTCCAATTTTCTTAATTGGGTTGCCAAACGTCTCAACACGTTTTTATTAAAATGCCTTCTTTTGGAATATCTTATGGCATATTATCTTGCAGCAATATTAAATTTGAAAATTTTCAAAATAAACGGCAAGCATATTGTATGCTTCGGTGGTAGAATAAGACATAATTTAAAATGCCTTAATAACGATTAACAACCATACTACTAATATCAATAACGATAAACTGCCATAAATAAAAACAAAATTTAAAACAATCAGGTTTGACAAACAATGCACTTGTCATTTTTGACGTCCCTGTTTTCTGTGATTTTTGACGTCCCGGAACTTTTGATAAAAACGCCGCGTTGTTTATCTGACAGCTTAAAATAGAAAAGGATACGAGTAATGCAGTTTTTCGGCAATAGGTCGAGAATTAATTAAGATATCAAAATGTGGTTTTCACCAGTTTTTTTTACTTTTTTATGCTCTTTTTAATGGGCTTATAATAATAAAACCATTGTATTTAAATTCTTCGAAAAAACTAACAAAATTTTTAACTTAAAAAAATAAATTAATTATACCAATATTTTATCTTAAGCCCTGGTAAAAGCTCTTTTAAACAAGACCTAGTTTATGAAAATCGGTTAAGCCGAAGGAAAGTTATTTAATTTTTTTTAAATGTACATGGTGTCCGGTTATTAATGTAACCCCCCATTAACTTTTTCATTTCCCGTTTAAGAAAAACAAGTTTAGTATAAAAGTTTGGTGGTTCAAAGTATTTTTTAAACATCTTTTCACCTATACAGGGTGTTTCAGAAAGTCTGGACGTGTTCCTACTCTTTAAATGAGTCCCCTATTTTTTTATTTGAGATTTGCATTCTCCTTAAAATTCTAAACATATTTTATGTAGCATACTCTATGTCTGATTTTAATGGTTACATCGCAAAATACAAAAAACTAAAAACTATTAGCCTTATCATTATCACTATCATGCTATATTGCTAGGTTTATTTATTTCATCAATAAGCCATGAAGTTTGACATATCCGTCAAATGACTTTGTTTTACACTGACATTAGTTTTAATTATTTGGTAAAATATTATTTAACCATTTTAAACAAAAGAGGAAAGACATTATAAATTTTATGTTAAGAATAATTATAATCAAAAAAGGGCTCAAAGGGAATATAGGTGTGTGTATGGCTGCGAAAGAGTTGTAACTAAATTAGCTAGTAACTAAATTTGAACTAAATGTATTTATTTGACAGATATGTCAAATTTCATGGCTAAACAAACGTAGCGATATCGCGTGATAATGATAAAATTTACGGTTTTTTGCATTTTGTGATGTAACTTTTAAAATCAGACAAGGGTATGCTACATCAAACATGTTTAGAATTTTAAGGAGAATGCAAATCTCAAATAAAAAAATAGGGGCTCATTTGAAATAAGATAGTAGGACCACGTCCAGACTTTCTGAAACACCCTGTACAAGAATAAGGAAGTTTTTTAAAAACATTATTTTAAAACATTATACTTTTATACCGAACTTATTTTTTCCAAACGTCAAATAAAAAAGTTAATGGGGGATTACATTTATAACCGGACACACCCTGTACATTCGCTCCTCCCCCCTCCCTTTATTTGTCAGGTTAGGGAAAAACGCTTAAAAGAATTTTTTTTTCTAATTTTACATAGTTTGTGAGAAAACTATCAACGACATAAGCTAATCTGGCATATTTTTAAATAATCGTGTTTTCAATTTTGTTCTTAATTTTACGCCCTCTAGCGGTGGAATTATAAACTTGAAAATAATTTCCAACCTTTTTTTCGAGGCTGGTTTTACCATAACTGTTTTTTTTTTCGAAAGCTTTGCGACGAGGGTTCTCGAGATATCGCCGGAGGACGACCTTATCAGGACACCCTGTATAGGGTTAATGATATTGTGGCTCCAGAATAATAGTAAGACTTAATATTTTCGGTTTTTTTCCATATACTGATAAGGTTTTCTGCGTTTTTTCTGGCAATTTAATCGGAAAAGATGAAATGCTATTCATTACCCTCCTATAGAATTTGTCCTGGTATAAAAACTTTTATTTAAGTTCAGAATAGTACAGGGATAACATTAAATATCTTTATAATGGACCTGACAAATGTTTATCTTTTCGATTATTATACAAAGACATTTTGAAATGCTTCGTATTACACCAAAATTTTAAGAAACCAATTTAAGTTATCTTCCTTTTTTAGTTGCTTGGATGTCATACACTGTAAAGAAGGTTATAAAAAAAATGCTAAAATAAAAATAAAAAAAGAAACTAAATAAATATCCACAGCTCCAGCAGACCTATAATAAAAAACTAAAAATAACCTACAAGAAAAAGTTAACTTTACTTTCTTTATTAACGCACATACTAAATAAACACCCTCAGTCAATAATGTCTAGATATCATATTTTAAGCAATAAAAATTTAGTTTTTTCACAAAATTAAGGATTTGCAAAAGTTTAGTTATATTTTTTTTATTTACAAATTTATATGTAGTAAAGCCTATATTTCTTTTTTAATATAAATACCTGAGCATAAAATATTCCTGGTGTTGTCGTTTTTTCGGTATATGAGTGAGACAAGTTATATTTTTTGTAAAAACAAAAAAAAAGTACACTTAGAAAAACAGTTTTTAGTACATTGTTACTATCCGTAAATACTTATAAATTGCAATCATTTTTTTCCTATAATTCTAAAGGTTTTCCAAGTACGCTAATTTTAATATATGCCCATTTTCTCAAAACGGACCTTTTTAGTTGTTTTACTTTTATTCTAGAGCGACGATATGCGAATATAGATTCGGCAAATGGATGTATTTAAAATTGTTTTTAACTCTTAAACATTTTTTCTTTGAATGAGCCGTTTTGTTAGAAAAAATATTGTCAATCCCCTGCGAACGCCAATGAACTTTAAAATAATAAGTTAATATTTTTAACAAAACCTGTAGGTCTAAAGTGAGAGTTCAAAAGTTGGATTTAAATTCAGTAGAAATTGGTCTTTTTAGGAGTTTCATAATGCCACTTTCATGGAATGTTTTTGGTTGGTTGCGAAGAGACTCCTGCACAAACTCTGTGGTTCAAAAGATGGAAATCACCCGATAATAAATCGGGACTATAAGGTGGATGTGGAAAAGCCTTCCAATGGATTTTTTGCGGTCATTGGTAGTTAATTGTGAGTGATGAGGTTGAGCGTTATCGTATATTAGAACGTCACTTTTGGTTTAAACGAAGTCACCTTTTTGATCGAAATTACCTTTATGAGTGTCAGACCAATAAAGGATATTAATGGTCGTTAGTCTCTTAAAAAATGCTTAAGAGAACACCCTTGCTGTCCCAAAAGACAGTGGCTAATACTAAAAGAAAACTTGCTTTTTTGATTTTTGAAAGTTTAAGTGGCGCCACCTAAAGTGTAATCTTTTTGATGGGTGAGGTGACTAAGGAGCTTTAAAACCGTCTTAAAAGCTCAGTAGAGATTTCAACACGTCGCTGTTGTTATTCCATGGTCAGCAATATCCCATTCTGAGCAAACTTTCCGGTAATGCAGATGAAAATGGATAATTTTCTCGAAGCCGCCAGGACAGAAATTTTTCTGTTGGCAAGAATAAGGTCGTTTATCGGGTCAATGTTGATTTGTGTTGTTGAAGTTTTAGTACAGTTTATAGAGATTTTTTTGGTTATTAAAATTTAACAGCTAACCACCAGTACCATCTTTTAAAAAAAGGTGCATAGAACCTAAAAAACCAAAATTCGTACAAAAGTTAGTTTTTATCTGTTTTTGATGTGCAATAAATTGTCAAAAATAGCCATTTTTTCTTATAGCGTGAAAAATTTTAACTTAGTTGTAATTTAGTCCCCATACTTATTCTACTACTACTACTACTTCGTTAAGAACTGAAAAACAAACAAAATGGTTTTTTGCTAATCCTATTGGTGCATTTTCGCAGAGAAAATTCGGAAAACCGCTAAATTTGACTACTTTTTTAAAAAGGAATATAACTTGGTCCCTTTTAAAGTTGGAAAGCTGATCTTCCGGAAAATGAATATTTATAGCATGTTGTGTAAACGTGCTAAAGGCAAACCCTGTCCATGTGTGGTTTTGTCAAAATCACAGTTTAACTCTTTTGCAGTGTTAATTTGGGCGATTCAGGGTATTAACTGTAATTATCCGATTCTAATGTAGTGAACGGATTATTAAACTTCATATTTTATTCTATAACTTCTTCTGTATATGGAAATCAAATATATATATATATATATATATATATATATATATATATATATATATATATATATATATATATATATATATATATATCTTTATAAAAGAGGAAGGGTAGTCGTGACTGATCTATTAAAAGAAAAATTCGGTAGAGTAGGGAAATGCAGTCATTGAAAGGCCACTTTATTAACCCTTTAAAGTCGAGCTTCTGAAAATTTTTTCCATCATCAGACAATGTAAATAAAGAAATGATTCTGTTAGAGAAACTAACAAAATAATTTTCTTACAGGTGCTCCTAATATGTGAGTTGAAAAGTGAAACAGTTAATATAATGAAGAACAAAAAACTTTCATTCAGAGGAATGTGCACCAAGTTTTGTTCTTCATTCATTGCTATTAACCTGTTTCATGTTTTCAACTCACATATGGTAAGAACTTTGTAAAAGAGAGAATTATTTTTGTTGGTTTCTCTAACAAGAATCATTTTCTTTTATTTTTAGATTGTCCTGATGATGGGAAAAAGTTTTTCCGAAAGCTCGACTTTTTTCAATAAAGAGTTAATTACTTAAAGTGGCCTTTCAATTGACTGCATTTCCACTACTCTGCTCTCAGATTTTTTTATATATCTATATATATATATATATATATATATATATATATATATATATATATATATATATATATATATATATATATATATATATATATATATATATATATATATATATATACAAATCTGTAAAAAAAAAGGTTTAATAATTCCTTTTTTTACCTTCAAATCAGTCAATTACAGTTAAGGGTGTATTCTGGTCTAGAAGCCAGAATTTCGGTCGTTTCTCAAAAAAGGTAGTTTTTTTCAGTATAAAGTTTATTCTGTTCCAAAAAGAAATCAATGCATTATTTACTTTTGTTATTTTTTTACTTTTCCGGATTTTTAAAAAAATTAATAATTTGCATTTTTTTTGCCCGCCATAGAGGGATATATATGTATATATATATATATATATATATATATATATATATATATATATATATATATATATATATATATACATACATCTTACAACATTGTTGCATCATTTTAGTTGGCTATCATTTTTGCATCACCATGAAATACTGAAGTATATGCTATTATTATATGTCAAATTGATCAAATTTTTGAGGCAATAGGCGATAACGTATTCAATTTTTAATATACTCCCAAAAGAAAAAAGTTTTTTTTCAAATCATGTAATCATCATTGTTACGTCATTTTACTTTACAGTTATTGCTGCGCCGCAATATATAACATTTCACTTTTCCACCATTTGAACATCAGATCGTGAATATTTATTTTACATTGCGTCAGCATTGTTGCCGTCTTTCTGAAGTAAAGAACAATATATTTTTTGAACAAAATTTATATTTTATGTTCTTGCCGACTATGTTAAATGCTACATCAAATAAAGAACGTTAAGTTACGTCAACGTTGGTAACTGCGTCAAAATAGAAGAGTAGAATTCAGTTTTTTCTAATTTTAGGATATGAAGGAAAGGATAATACTATTAAAAAGATTCGTCGAGTTTCGCCCCTTACACCACGCAGTGTGTATACTACTACACAAAATTTACCCCGCTCACTTCAAGTAACTTCTGACTGGCTAACTAAGTGGAAATTTGAAATTTGAAATAGGCTTTAGGACACAAGTAAAGAAAAAAATCTGAAAACTGCACTTTTCTACTCGGAACGCCCTAATACAACGGCGGTAACATGGTATATTTAGGGAGTATTTAAAAGTTTGCAATCTGATTGAATTTGAGTTTCTGGGGCCATAGTTGTCTTAAAATTTAAAATGAGGCAAGATTTTATTCACTAAACATGAAAAATTGCGACATTTCACCTATCGGACACCAAGTTCCATTCTACTTGGAAAAAATATCTTTAAATCTAGGATTACAAAAATTGTCACTTTCTCTTAATCATCTTTTTTTCACCAAAAGTATTTAAAATAAGGATCAAGTTCCTATCTAAAAATCTCGGTCTCTTAAGGTACTGAGATCTAAATTTAGAACCAAGTTCTTTTTTTTCACTGGCGCAGCCACTGATCTGGCTGAAAACTGGTGCTCAACGGAAGGGCTAAATGTCAATCCAAGTAAAATGAATTATAATATCGTTTACAAAAAGGAGAAAAACAAAGTGATTATAGCTCCTATGTTAAACGGCATTACGATCAAACCCTTTCTAAAGACAGTTAAATATCTGGGAATTGTTCTTTGACCAGAAACTCAATTGGAACTCGCAAATAAAAAGGACTATCGCAAAAAAAGCATCAACGGCAACTATGGGCGTGCCGCAGACTATGTGGAAAACAGTGGGGTCTAAAAGGCCAAAATGATCTACTGGTCATACATTACAGTTGTAATACCTATAGTTACTTATGCCTCCACTGGTGGCCAAAAAACAGAGGAAAAAACTACACAAGAAAAGTTTCTGAAACTGCAAAGACTTGCCTGTCTGGAGAGTTACTTGAGCAATGAAAACTTGCCCAACGGCAGCTCTGGAGACAATGTTGAACCTCTTTCCTGCAGCTGCACATAAAGAGGGAGGAAGTGATACTAAGTGCCTCCAGAGTAATCCATGCCACAAAATATAAAGTCAGGAGACCTGACTGGACACCTTTAAAATTTTGTAAAAATCAATATTGAATCTCTGACCAAACCCCACGGACATGATGCCTATAGTGTGCGGACTTCCAGCGCTCTTTGAAGTGGTTATTCACAGACCGCCAAACTATGAGTGAGAATGCACCAAGGCATGAAAAAGGCTCACTTGTCTGGTACACCGATGGATCTAAGATGGAATAAGGGGTTGGATCTGGTGTCTTTGGACCTAGATGCAGACTCTCAAAGTCTCTCGGCAAGGCTCTCTCCATCTTCCAATCTAAAATCCATGCAAGAGACAGATCAGTAAAAAACTTGCCAAGTTAAAAAGAACTTGGTCTAATTTTAGATTTTGTTATTTTTAGAGGAAATTAATTTGGCCCCTATTTAACAGGAGTTTTGATGGATTACATGTACATTCCCTAGTCTAAATATTTTAACAAGTATAAAATCTAAGGCACATATCGCTCGTCTAGAGCAACAAAGGGACAAGTGCCAAATTTGTAGTTTTAGGGTAGGACGGAAAAATATTAGTTCTGAAAATTATTATTCATCTCTTGTTGGCACCTTTGTGTTCAAACATATTTAAAACAAGAAGGTACCGATACTATTTCCTTGCGCTTGGCACCTTTGTGCTCTTTTTTATCTTAAAATTTTGGCAGTTGGCTATGTCCCTTCAAAGGTACTAAACTTATTATTATAGGGAACAGAGATTTTTTAAGTAATATTTTTGTGTACCACATTTTAATTGAATTTATTGATCGAATAGTATATAATTTAGTGAAACGTCAGTGATTTACCAGTACCTACTTTGCAAATTTGAACGTTTAATTGTAAATCTTTTTAAAGAACAAACACAGTCCTTATGTTTCAAGAATTATTTATTGTAACATTATTAAAAGCGCAGAAGTACATTTTGCATACCATACAGATCTAGACGATTTCGTAACAAGCACACAAAAAAATTTCTATTAAAAAAAATATATTATAAATATTGTTGTGGAGAAGTTATCTTAATAAGTTCATTCTTTTAAATTAAAAAAAAGGTTTATTTATTAGTTTTAGTGTACAGATTTTCTACACAAATTTTTATTTGTGGTCATGCCTTATT
Source organism: Listronotus oregonensis (assembly GCA_019359885.1). Taxonomy (NCBI): domain Eukaryota; kingdom Metazoa; phylum Arthropoda; class Insecta; order Coleoptera; family Curculionidae; genus Listronotus; species Listronotus oregonensis. Next base: position 31,098 of record JAHBCN010005231.1, read on the forward strand.
TTCTAACATCGGATTTGTATCATTTTTTAATTTTTCACCTTCTTCAAAATTTTAAGAGTAATCAGTGGCGTACCAGAAATGTCTGCCAAATACCGTATGAACACCACTTGTGGAAATAAAAAAAATGTGGCACATTAAAAATTGCCTCTTGACACATAGCACAATGTGCCAAATTTCATTAAAATATCTAGTAAGTAAGTAGTATTATAGATGTCCTAATAAATGATTTATTTTTAAAAAATTTACCACCCTATATCTCAAAAGTTAAGACGTTTAGAACATATGTTTATGAAATGTTTTATTTCTAAAACCTAAAACTTGCCCCTTAAATATTGACATTCAATTAGAAAACACCCTGTACATACCTACTGAATAATGATTTTTATCTACAAAGGTACCCGGTTTGTATCTAACATGGTAGCGAAATATGTAGAAAATATATTTTCATATTTTAAATCAAATAGTTTATTCGCAAAATAGCTGAATAAACCTAACGTTTTCACCTAAATACAAGGAAAATAGGCGTCATTACACAGATATATTATCTTCATATTTGTTTTAAACCCAAACTGTCCAAGACAATTGAATTATAAGTAAAAATATAACACCGTTTCGTCCTTCACTATGTCGTTACAATCCACAATAAACCTAAAAAAAGCCAACATATTTTTACATGTAAGACGCAGAATTAGCGGCAAAATGAAACTTAAATATATCAGTATCGGAAACGACTAATAAAAACAAAGAAATTTCCAAATAAAATTAAATCCTACTTGTATATAATTTTTTATATCGATAACATTTCTGCATCCAAAGGTCACTTTGTGATATACACTAGTATAATCTGTTGATAATGATGCGTCACTAATGTGGAATGCAATGTTATCACTGCATTTCGACGCAGCAATATCTATAAAAGTAAAATAATATTCACGCTGCCGGTATACTCCAAGCCGCGAAAGCGACCTCTTTCGTGAACGTCAGTATACGATTTTTTCCAAAAAACCTACATTTCTGCGTCAGCTATAAATGGTATGGTTATATTCAGCGTGACGTCAACAAGTCAATTAAACGGAATGTAATTCTGCGTCAGTATACTGAGGCAGCATTACAGGTGACGCAGCATTAAATGTAAATTCAAAATGTACTGACGCAACAATGTCAGCGGAATGTATATATATATATATATATATATATATATATATATATATATATATATATATATATATATATATATATATATATATATATATATATATATATAAATTATGCCAACTTTGAAGAAAATTGGTCAATTAGAACTTGAGATTTTTGACAAACGTTTCGAAAAAAGTGGTTTTGAGAAAAACGCGTTTAAAGTTTTAAGTTAAGTTTTAGGTAGTCTAAGAGATAAAACAGTATATATTACTTAAATTTTTTAATCAGCTATTCCGGCTGCAAATATCGGGCCTTCTTCTACCTCAAATTGAATATTTAACGAATTTCTCTCCGAAAGACGAGCACTTTTTCCTTCTTTTGGAGCACTTGAAGCTCGAAACTCAGAACTTTCGATTCTAGCTTCATTGCACCAAACAACAAATTAAGCTATAACTTTTTAAAATAATTTGAATTTTGAAAAATCTTTTTAAGGAGATATTCTTGAATATCTAAACTACTGAAATTTCCAAAAAAAATAGTTTTTTTAACTTTCCAGGCCAGAATACCCACTTAATACGATGAATCGTCCAAAACATCACTGCAAAATATTTAAACTGCAATTTTGAAAAAAACACACATCATGTTATAAATAATCTTTTTGCCAAAAAACAGCTTTCCAACTTTAAAAGGTTTCAAGTTATGAATTTAATTAAAAATTTGTCAATTTTAGCAGTTTTTCCGACTTTTCTCTGCGAAAAGGGCACAAATAAGGATTAGCAAAAAACCGATTTGCTTGTTTTTCGATTCTTTACAAAAGTGCTATTGACAGCATCGCGATTAATTTACAATTAATTTAACTTTAAAAGAAAAAATCGCTATTTTTGACAGTGTTTTTTTTTTCATATAAAAAACAAAGAAAGGTAACTTTTGTACGGATGTTAGTGTTTAGGTCCTATGCACCTTTTTTAAAAGATGTTAGCGGTCGTTTGCTGTTAAATTTTAATTACCAAAACAGATTTTATTTTTGTCTGTAAACTGTACTATTTTTGGACGTCTCGCATCCACAAAATGTTTGATCGTTGTGCGGTCCCTTTTTACATTTTTTATACCAAACACCTAGATTTTTGATAAGTTGGATTCCCCATATTGAGCCTAAAGTCTTTGCAAAATATCACCTAATTTGGGACCCTCATTCACTAGAAATTTTAACTATTATGCGTTGCGCAATATAAACATGAATTTCAGGAAATCTTTTCAATCATAAGTATACCTGAATGTTATAGTATTTTTTTAACATATTAGATTAATAATATGGCAGGTTTTAGTTAGAAATTAAAAATATCTTACAAACAAAAATATGTTTGGTACATCTACTATTTTTTGGTTTTAAGTATACTTTTTTTCTACAAAAATCTTTAATTGAGATTTAAAAATAGGTTTACAAGCATGCCATCCGGGACCAAACTTACAGAAAAGAAGAGGACCCGATCTCAAACCATTCAGTGAACCGTGTGGAGCCGATTGTTACATGCATCTGGTAAGAAAATAATGGAATTGTAAAATAATTGTTTTGAAAAATACACATTTCTATTGGCAGTCAACTGGTACAATTATTCTAACAACTAACCTTAATTTAATCTGCAGATGTTACTTTATGGTATCTGCACTTTTTTGCATCTGAATATCTGTCAATTTTGAATTCAACGTTGGTTCTATAAAAAATATGATATATAGATTTCTTGTTTGTTTTTCTTATTTTACCAAAGACTTTGAGAAAACAAATGGTTGTGTAATATTTAGAATTGACCGGTTTACGGTCTTTAAAGGTACTGTTGCTACATGATTAGTTTTATAGAAAAAACTACGCTTATTCAATTTAGTATATGAAGTAGGGTGTTTTTTACGACTATTTTTTTTACTCCTAACACAAGATATTATTGAAGATGTGTCAAAAAAGTTTCCTAAAAATTTGAGCCCTTAATATTAACTCTAAGTTCTTTCCCAGGGCGTGAAAAGATTTCCCATTTAAAATACACGTAAACTTTGATTTTTTTAAATATCTATATCTCAGGCGTATTTAACGTTATCAGTTATCATATTGGTCCAAAGTGGGATTTACTCTGGATTAAATGCTTAATTATTTCATAGATGGCTGAATTATGAAAAAAAAATAATCAACTTGTAGAAAATTTAACTTTCGACAAAAAAAGTCCTTTGAAGCGAATCGCTAATATTGATCTTTCTTGAGATATAGAGCAATGAATTTTAGTTTAATATCGAAGTTTATGAACAATTTAAATTGATTATTCTCAAAAATTTCATTTTATCAATAAAGTTATTGCTCTATATCTCGAGAAATATCAATATTAGCTATTCGCTTCAAAGGATTTTGTTTGTCATTTGAATTATTTTCATGTATTGCCATTTATAAAATAACTTAAAAAAATGGCAAAATTCGATAAAAATCTGATTTAGTGATCCGTACAGGGTCTTTGATTATATTTACGTCGCCTCTGGAGCCTTTATTTTTAAAGATCGAAAAAAATGTTTTATATAAAAATTGTATGATTTTTTCCATATTATCTTTTCAAAGTATCAGTGAAAAAATATCTCGATAAGAAAATGGAAAAATATAGGCAACTTCATCTTTTTTAAATGGAACACCCTGTATATTATGCGCTGCAACGAAAGATCTTTTTTTTCTGATTTCAAATATATATACATTGATGATATTTGGGTGAACCGTTTTTGAGATATTTAAGCTTAAATTATAAATAAATTGCAAAAAAATTTCATATTGCTATCAAGAAAGCCATGGAAACAATCGAATTGCTATGATTTATGTTTGATAAATATGACGTCTCCATATTGTATAAAGTTGAAGTTTATCATTTTAACTATTAAGAATTATTTATATTGTTTTTTTATCGATGGGCTATTCAGAAGAACAAAAACTCGCTATTGTGCGTCTTGTTTAAATTGATCCAAAATCAAGGAGGATATGTAGAAAATAACTAAATTATAAATTTATACAACATAACAATTTTATTGTTTTCGTGGCTTTCTTGATATCCGTATGATTTTTTTTTCAATTTATTTATTATTTAAGCTAAAATATCTCAAAAACGGTTCACCCAAATATCATCAATGTATATATATTTGAAATCAGCAAAAATAGATCTTTCGTTGTAGCTCATAATATACAGGGTGTTCCATTTAAAAAAGTTGAAGTTGGCTAAATTTTTCCATTTTTTTAATGCGATATATTTTTACTGATACTTTCAAAAGATAACATGGAAAAAGGCCTACCATTTTTATATAAAACATTTTTTTCTATCTTCAAAAATAAAGGCTCCAGAAGCGACGTAAATATAATCAAAGACCCTGTACAATCGTACAGGTGCATATTACAACAAAGACAATGGTAGTTATCACTATAGACGCCCAGTCCCTTTTTTATAACTACTTTTTGCCGACAATGGAATTTTATTGAAATATTTAATTTTTACCTGCTGAGGTACCTCTCAGCGTTGACTCCTTACTGTGTCATAGTCTATATAAAGCGTAGGCTTTCTCCGCACATATTTATGTTGCAAAAACAACAAACTGCTTTTTACACAGATATTAGTCGAGGAAACGAAGTTATGCACAAGGGATTTTTTGTGCAGAAAGATGGATTTAAATGCAGTTTTTGGTATTCGATTCGTATGAACCTCAACAAGTTTTTTTTGTGAAAACAAAAATATATATTTATAATTTATTTACATTTATATGTAGATGCAATAATGCAATTAAAAATATATTTTTTTTTAATTTTGAGTATACTAAATGTCCTTATGTATTTATAGGTAGTTACAACATAAACAACCCCACTTTATTTTAATAAGTTATTCTTTATTTCTCTATCATGATGCCGGCTTCAATAAGAAAGAAAATATACAAGGGTTAGTAAATAAACTATAAGCAATATAGAACAATTTTAAAAGATTTATGATGCAGTCCAATATTTTTTTTTTGGTAAATTCAAAAAATATATTTTTTATGAATGATAGATTTTAAGTGCTAAATTGAAAAAATGCATAAAAAATATGGTAAATTTTGTGTTTATGATATGATAATTATACTCTTAATTAAATGTAAACTTTAATTTGTGAGTAAGGGTAAAAAATTAAATGCGAAAATTCGCAATTTTTTTTTATTTCTTCTATTTTTTCTATAAAATTTTAAAGAATTTTATTTTTCGTAAACCTTGAGAAAGAAAGCAGATCCGATTTCAATTCAAACTGGATTTTGCAGTACAAACATAGAGTATTCAAATCCCGCGCCCCGCTTCTTTCACATTTTTATTAATCTTACCCGTGCTTCAGAGGTACCGTGCATAGTTAAATATTGCAATTATTTAAGCAGGAATATAAAATATATTTGAATAAGAGAAAAATCACTATCCAATTAAAAATCACGCGCGACCCAAATTGTTTCACATATTTCCCCCTGTAAGTGGCTTCCAATCCTCCCGGAACTTAATTTTTGAAAATTGATTTCAGTCCTAATAATAAATATGGAACCTTGTTTGTAAGCATAAAGAGTGACCGCTTTTTTACAATTTACAGAGAGGTGAGCAAGAAACATGCAAATACGTATTTTATACTAAATTACTCGTCGCAAAAAATTAGGATGAACGTTGCTTTTCGTTTTTTGCAAAAAATTGAAAAATAGCCAAATCTGAAAAATTGCGAAAATTGCGGTGGTATTAAAAGTTTCTTCTTACTGCGATTTGTTTCAAATGGACCTTGGAAAAATGAAATAATATATTTTCATCCCTAAGAAGGTTGTAAACCAACCCCCATGGACTATGTGTTGATGCAATCATTCCCTAAAATTACAAAACATCAGATTTTTCAGGACATGTCTAATAAGAAACAAATGTTTATGATAATCAACCACTCTATTCTAATGGTGAAACTACCCTTATCAATAGGAAAAATTAAATAAAATACTAGATTTTTCAGGAAAAGTCTTAGTTGGTACTTTTTTGATCCAAGTATATAAACCAGGTGTACCTAAATTTTTTTAGTTCACTTTTAATTAAAACCACCTCTGAAGGGGGTATATTCATCCCCTAAAATGTAGAAAATCATATACAACTTCAAATTGTAAAAAAAATATTTAGATGTTTTAGGATATCTCAAATATAATGGACAGTTCAGAGTGAGTTTTAATAATAAACCACTTCTAAAATTAAGGGTAAAGAAATCCGCATCATTAGAAAAATTAAATTAAATGTTAGCTTATGCAAAACGTTTTAGTCTTATATTTTTCATCCCAGATGTGTAAAACAGGCCTTCTTAGGTTTTTCGTCTTTATTTTTGATCAAAGCTACCTTGCGGGGGGTAAATTCATCCTCCAAATTTATAAAATCATATAAATCTTTTAAAATATTAAAAATATATAAAGAATAACTTTTAATACCACTGCTATTTTTGTAATTCTTCTGATTTGGCAACTTTCCAACCCTTAAATAGAGGTGATTTTTTAAAATTTGGAAAAAACGAAAAGCAATGCTTTTCCTAAATAAATTGTAAAAAACAGGCAGTTTTTAAGCGATTTTTGCGCACAACTAACCACAACTAACCACAACTATCAAATATTTGGATTAATAACTAGCAGAAGATTTACTCTAAACACCGATAAAATTTTAGGTGTCGATCACATAATTATTAGGTATTTATTAGTCTAAATAATTTTAATATACGTAGATAATTACCACAGTTTTTAATCCATTGTTCACATAGTGATATTTTTGTAGGAAAAAGGAAAAAGCCTAACTTTATCTGCTCGTCGACTCACTCTGCAGTCATATTGACATAGATTTTCCGACATTTTAATGTTAACAAGAATACAAATTTTAATTACCACCAGGGAAAACACAAACAAATCACAACGCACAAATGGCAATACGATATGCAATGAATCAAACAAAAACGATTTTTTTTATTTAACTCCAAAAAATTGGCCATTTTTTGCTTCTTTGAGGGCCACACTTTAATTAATAATTCTCACTTTATTTGCAAATAGCAATAAACTTAAAAATACATACGTTTATTTGGATTCTTTTAATAAAAAGAATTATATAAACTTAGGTGAGCCTATACAAACGTTTCTTGTTATGTAAGAATGTATTATGATAAAAAAATAGAATTTGAAAAAATTATCAAACCATGTTTACACCAACGTATTCTTATACTATAAATATATTTTAGGAAATAATTCCCCACAATATAAGTTTAAATAATTAAAATGTTCTTATTTAATAAAGAAAAAAATAATAAAAAAATGGATTAAGATGATTAAAACGAATATAAATTGAAAGCCTATTTTCGACAGAAATAATTCCTACCTACTGTTACTACTTTTATAGTTTTGGCAACAGTGTTCGTTTATACATGCATGTATATTTTCTCGATGGACACTCGCTTAAGTAATCCCAGGAAGCGAGCGTCCAAACCTATTACCAAAAAATTAACATTGTTTTGTGTATCTATAGTGATAACTACAATTGTCTTTGATTACATCTACGGCGCAATAGGTTCTTTTATAGAGCATTTAATCCTGAGTAAATCCCACTTTGGACCAATTTTATAGCGGCAAATGCGGCTGAGATATAGATAGTTAAAAAAATATAATCAAAGTTTACCTGTATTTTAAGTTGGAAATCTTTCCACGCTCTGGGAAAGTACATCTCCAATAAAATTTTGTGTTGAGAGTCAAAAAAAAAGTATTGCTATTATCGGCTGCTTAAATTATTTGACGTTACCTAAAGATTTTATATTCCCTTGTCACATGGAGTTTAGTTTAATTTTTTATGCTTTAGGATGTTGTGAAAGAAAAAATGGCGGCAAAAGCTAAACAAGACGAAGAATCGGAAAAAGCGGAAAAGGAAAAAGAACAAGAAAGAGATAAAAAACGCAAATCGATGGGAGACACAACTGAAGCTAAGTCGGGCGTAAGTTCAAGCAATTCGAATCCGCGAAAGATCTGTAAGCAAACTAGCGTCGATTCTGGCAACGAGGCTAGTTCAGAAGATAGTAATGACAGCAACAAAGGTAAATGCACTTACTAGTAAGAGTTAAACCTAACTTTCAAAAAACCCATCTCTTTGTATGATGACCCCTTCTTTTTAATACATATCGAATGTCGTATTGGCATTGCCTTCTATGGCACGACGCAACCTTTGAAAAATGTATGTCGAATCACGGAAGACACTGTTCCAACGATTTGCTCATAAAAGAATGAACTCTCGCGTTAGGAAAGCACGTGCTGAATATGGAAGCGTCTTAATGCAGTAGATTTTGTCACGAGTAGCGAGGACAATATCTCATGTTTCTTGGCGTCATCGTGTCGATGTTGTTTGTGTCAGTTTGCAGTTTAGCAACACCACCTTAACTTTGCTTGTGGTTAGTTCTGGCTATTGGTAATTTCTCGAACTTTTTTTGCAAATTCCAAAATGATTTTTGTGTGTTCCCCTTGAGGCGAATAACATCTACATATAACATGCATTTAGTGTGGGTTCCACACTAAATGCATGTTATACGTGCACCTCACTCTTTTTTAATTAAAAAAAAAAAAAATGAAAATCCTTGAACCGCGACTGAGTAGTAACCAGTTAGTTTGGCTTACTACTAACCAAAACTAGAACTAAGGACTAGTTCTGGTTAGTAGTAACCAAAATAAACCCAAAAGAAAAGGCATTTACCTTCCAACGTACATAAAAATACACCTAATGCAAAATCTTACTAACAGTTTTTTATGTATTACAATAAAATAATTAATTTAGGAAACAGAACATTTGAATTTCACTTTTATAGTAAATATTACTCCTCATAATGGGGAAATTTCTCGCCACAAATGCTATTGCATTCAGACGCTTCGATATTCAGCACTTAGTTTCCTAACGCAGGAGAAAATGTTGACCCTTTTATGGGCAAATCGTTGGAACATTGTTTTCCGTGATTCGACATACATTTTTTTAAAGTTGTCGTAAGAGACAATGTCAATACGTTACCGGATGTCAACGGAAAACATGCTCACAACATTTTTCAGATTCTGTAAAAGATAGTGTCTTTTACAGAAACTGAAAAATGTGTAGATGTTTTCCGTGACATCGAACTATTGACATCCTACGACAACTTAAAAAATGTATGTCGAATCACGGTGACAACAAAATCACTAACAAACCTTTTATTTACTTGTATAAAAACATATTACTTTCAAATTTTGGGATAATATATTGTGTTATCAGATGCCGACTTAGAATTTAATAATATCTTTCTATCATTTCCGGTTTAACTAGAAGTGGCGTGAATTTTAATATTCTAAATAAAAACCCTGATAATTTTTAAGTTACGAATTCTACAACTTATTAAACCTATCTTTGATGGTTTTCGAGAAAATGACGATTAAAATGTTCAAAGGACCGGACATTATGCAATTATATGGAAAACAAAAGGGCCAATAGCTAACAAATTATTAGCTTTTGATAGAGGTCCCCATAAACAAAAAAGTTAGAGAAAGATATGCCTAATCTAATGTTCAATTCTGCAGGAAGTAGTAATATTATGACCCCAGCAGATAGTCTCCAAAAAGCGCTAAATTAAACATATTTAATTTTTATGATATTGTTACGGACTTTAATAATATTTGTTTATTTAATAGAAATGTGAAAAGTTAGAATTATTTAATTTAGGTCAATAAATTACCTTAGTTTTTTCCTACTCCGACGGCCATTGTGAAGTGTCCTGAGGGCGCTGGAGTCCTCCATATTGCACTTTTCTTGCATCCTGTATTAAAAGAATTCTTCCAGCGAATTCCGAACTTTTCGATTCTTTTCCACGTTACTATAAAAGGCGATAGAAATTTCACAAGAGTCAGCGTTTAATCTGATCGCCTTTTAAACGATTTAGTTGATGACATCGAGGACTAAACAGTTAGTATAGTTACGTTGCATTGTTGAAACCATAGAAACGTTTGTGAACCTGATTGCTAATAAAAAGGTGTAAAAAGAGGATCCGTGTTTTTATACGGGGTGTAACGGAACAATATTCACTTATTTTCCTATATAACTGGTTAATGTGCAGTCGTTTGGACATTTTCAATCGCCATTTTTCCGAAAACCAACAAAGATAGGTTATAAATGATATAATACAGCTTTTACATTAGGAATTGCTTATAGAGCTTAAATCTTAAAAAATATACAGGGTGTTTCATATATAAAATATAAAAAATCACCCCACTTCCGGGTAAACCGGAAGTTATAGGCAGATGTTATTATACCCAAAATAGGCATTCTATGACACAATATATCATCCTAAGGTTTGATAGCAATACGTTTTTATTTAAGAAATTTAAATACATCATAATGATTTCGTTGTCACAGTATAGGTGTAAATAGGCAACATATCATCCGAGTAGATGTAAAATATTACTTTTAGTTTAACAGGAAGGGGACTCAAGTCACTTTTTTTAATTAAAACCTTAAAAGTGTTTATTTTCTGGTTTTTAAAAGAATTTAACACATTTTTAATTTTTGATATTGTAGTTTTTATGTAAATTGCCAGTATTTGACATAAATACCGAGAGGTCAAAAAATGCACAGCCAAATTTCAGAAGGTGATTCCTAAAGGAAATATGGGTCCGAAAATGCATTGTTTCTAAGATAGAAGGTTTAAAACTTTTTTAAAAAATATGTAATTATCTTTAATACCCTGTAGCCGATTTTTTTTAATGTCAGTGTTATTTTTGGTAATAAAGGCCTTATTTGGGCGTAAATAAATTAAAATTATAGGGTCCAGTGGCGTCTCAGGGGACACCTTATCGAAAATAAACTAAAAATACATCTTTTTCGTTTCTTATTTTTTTCTCTTCTTGCTTTGTTTTCGAGAAAAAAAAATTGAAAGCAATTCATTACAAGTCTCTGGACCACATTAATAGTTAACTCTAGTTGCAAATTAAAAATTATTTTTTTTTAGTTTTTTTTTTCAAAGACGAAGCAAGATAGTTAAAATATGTCAAGAGACAAAAAAAGTTGTATTTTTAGTTGCTTAATCTAAAAAAATATAAAATTCGCAAAAAGTCAGTGGCGTACATTTTTTACAATTATTTTCAATAAGGTGTCCCCTGAGACGCCACTGAGCTTAATAATTTTAATTTAATAGGGCCTAAATAAAGCCCTTTATAATAAAAACAAAATGACAAATTTCAAGAAAACTGGCTACAGGGTATTTAAGATAATTACAAAAAACTATTAAAAAAACTGCATTTTTGGACTCATATTTATGGATTTTTTTTAATATTTTATATGGGAAGTGATACCTATTAAACATTAGCAGAACCTATCTACAGAAAAATACCTAATATAGTGCATTTCTGCTTTAGGTTTTAGAAGAAAGAAAAGAAAAATATATTTATGTATAATATTTTTTTAAATAAAATTATATTTTAATGTTTTTTGTAGACTGTGAAAATGGTGATGCGATTTCAACTGCCACGTCCTTCAGTTTATTGGGACTAATGGGCGCCAATGACCACAACGAATGGACTGGTTCCGACGAAAGCTTATTCCGGGCTTTGCATAAAGTTTTTCTTAATAATTATTGTTCTATAGCACAGATTATGCTTACCAAGACTTGTCAACAGGTAGGTTAGTAACAATTTGGAACGGGCTCGCCAACTTCACACTTTAATGATATGGTAAATTTAAATTTTTTTACAAAAATGTGAAATTAAAAAAAAGACACCGTGTTCTCTATGGTATTCACAGAGACTGTCTCCAAAGACGCGTTTGGCCCGCCTTATAGGACTCATCAGTAGGGCTGAATAGAGTGCACAGTAGAGAATTGGTAAGGTGCGCGATGAAAATGATCTCTGACGGCTACGTAAAATTATGTTTGAAAGCCGTGGGAGAAATGTAAGATTATTTATAAAATTTATTTATTTTTTGTAAATAAATACAAATAAACCTGGTCAGTACTGTAAATGACTGTTGGATAAGATTACAAATGTAAGAATAAATTTGTGAAATCATGCTTGAAAGCCGTGGGAGAGGTGTAAGATTATAAAATATAAATAAATATTTATAAACCTGGTCAGCACTGTAAGTGGCTGTGGGATAACACTAAAAATGCCAGAATAACTTTTGGTTAAATCTCCTAGGTGAAACTCGGCGGGATTTTAGGAATGCAATTTTGAGGTTATGTCAGTGGGCCGTCATAACTCAAAAACTAGCGGGCTCCGACCAAAATCGGCAATTGGCCCGATAAGTAAAAAATTACCTGACAAACTTTCTAGTCTAGATCTTTTCAAATATACTTAACACATATATATTTTACTTACTTGAAGGCTTTATAGCTATTTTCTCTATTCATAATCATTCCAGAAGACTACACAGACACTAAAGTCAGTTCTGCAGACACTCCTGGATTACTTAGCCTATTAAAAGGAACCTTTTTCTTTTTAAAACTCACAAATCATTACAAAGCTTCAGGCAAAGACGGGAACAAACGGTACACGGCAAGAAACGAATAAGTTTTTCTTCTTGTTACGTCAAATTGGAAAGTTGTTCGACTAAGTCCGAAACCTGAAAGTCGCTCGGCTAAGGAGGAAATTTGGGGTGTTTTTCAATTACCGCGCATTAAGCGGCACAATGCTCAGCTCTTTTTGTATGTAAGTGCTCTTATCGAGGCATAATCGGGCTTCGGATAATTGTTTTGCTCTCTGGGAGAACATATATACAATATTTTTTACATTAGCCGCCATAAGAGCAGTTAGGTAACAAATTTTTTTTTGGTTATTTGACATGTCCAAATGATAAGCGAAAAACGTTTTTCAAATATTTAAATATAATAACGAAGTATGTTTCAAACTTTTTTGATCACTCTGTATAATAAGATTTTTAATTGTTATTTTAATCCTTATTCTTATATTAACTTAGGTTGAGAGAACGAGAGAAATAAGCGATGGCCTCTTTTCAAGAGAAAAATCAGGCTGTCATCCTTATGAGACGACACTTTATTTTCGTTAATATTTTTGTTTTTGAAACTAAGTAAGAAAAAAGCAAAATATGGTATAAAACTTGCTTTTTTTTACATGGTCTCCGTGTAGCTCAATAAATTTATTCCATTGGTGCTCAAAAGCCTTTAAGCCAACGCTGTCGGCTGATTTGTCCAGTTCTTTAAAATAGGAGTTTGTGGCAGCAAATCATATGTAAATATGATGCAAATTTTTTACCAGTAAGAAAGTTTTTCAAATTTGTTAACAAATGGAAATCCGATGGAGCAAAATCTGGTGAATAAAGTGAATGAAAAACCAGCTTGAAGCCTAACTGATGAATTTTTGCCATTATGATTATAGATTTGTGGCAAGGTGCATTGTCCTGGTGGAACAGAATTTTCTTCTTGGTAAACCGAAATGTTTCTCGTGAACAATTTGGTTCGGCTGGTCAAGTAGGTTGCCGTAATACTCAGAATTTATAGTTTTTCTTTATCAAGATAGTCATTAAATATAATGCCTTTGGCACCCCAAAAAATTGTTGCTATAACCTTTCCTGCCGATGAAGTTGCCTTTGCCTTCTTCAGAATGGGTTGGCTTCTTGCTGTCAATTGTCTTGATTGTTGTTTTGTCTCCGGCGTATAGTGGTGGATCAAAGTTTCATCGACAGTAACAAATCGGCGAAGATATTCAATTGGATAAAAGTGTGAAACACTCTTCTGAGGTGGTCATGCGAATGAGTTTTTGCTCGGAAAAGTAATCGGCACCAAAACGGATAGTTTTCTCATCTTTAAAATTTTCGTTAAAATATGGTGTGTTCGCTCTTTCGATATGCCCACAGCCTCAGCTATCTCCTCCAACTTCAGCCGGCAATCATTTAAAACGATTTTATGAACTTTATGCACAATACCTTAAGAAGTGCTAATTTTGGCCTGCCTGAACGGGGCGGGGCGTCTTCAGAACTCGTGCATCGTTTAAAGTCTAAACCAATTTTGGGGGGTGAACATCTAACTCCTTTCTTTCTGTGGGGGGAAAAACCTTTTTATGAAATTTTTTAAAATCCCTATCTCAATTTTTCATGCTTGACAAAAAAAAAACCCTTAAAACTTTAAACAACTATAAAATATAAAACGATGCGCTCTCCCAAACGTTGAAGAAAACTAGCAAGCATAAGGTTATTTAAATATGGGTCATATACGGGCCTCGCGCCCTTATGGGTTGGGGGGAAACTTTTTATCCCATTTCCCCTTTACATCAGTAAAATATTTTTAAAAAGTTTTATTTATTAAATAGTTAAATTTGTTTTGCACACTTAGGTGTATTTTTTTGCAAAAAAGAACCCGATATCCCGAAAAGCAATGGTGACTACACGCCTCCCGAAGAAAAGAAGAACCCCCGTCTTTGGTTACTAAAAAGATCCAGTTGAAAGACCCAGTAGCAATCATGTTTATAACTTACCCCGCGATCACCGGGAAAAAATTGCGACCAAAATTTTTTTTGGAGCACAAAACTTTTGCGAAAAGTTTTGTCAATGTAGTTCCGATTGTAAGTATCCTACCTTTATTACGAGTTGTACGCTATTTTCTAAACTTTAGTATATGACTTTTTACGTGAAAATAAACTATTGATTAAGGTGTACCACAATTCTGTTTTCTCTTTAGTAAAACATTCTTTTAATTTTGCCAAAATACATTTTTTACCAGTCTGCAAATGTCACTCTTTTTATAGCCAATCATTAGCACACTATAAATGTTTTTTATAGTGTCTAGAAACCAAAAAACATTTAAATTACTTAGCACCTTTTTAAGAAAAATTAAAAAAAAAAACATTATTTCTTTAAATTTTTTACTCTGCCTGCTCAACCAAGCAATTTTAAATATAGTCAGTGGCCTTAAATCGACCTATTTTGAAATCAGGAGTCTGTAATAAAGTTTTGTACAGGATAGCTCGTTATTAAGGGCCTATATCTTTTCTCGGAAATTATAAGTTATACAAAGAAACGTTTTGTTTTTATCTTGTTTATTGTAACAGGGTTCCCACTTTTCTGGAAAGTCAGGGAATGTCAGAGAATTTAAAAGTGGTCAGGGAATGTCAGGGAAAACTAGTTAAAAACAAAACTAAAAATAATCCGGCTGCCTTGCCTATCGTGGGCTGTTCAGTCCGACATCAAACGAATAGTTGAGAAACAAGGATAAATCAATTCGTGCTTACATGCTGTAAGAGAGAGAGAGGTAGTTTGGACATTATCTTAGTTTGGACCAGGTAATAAAATTAATAAAATATTTGTTTAGTTCTATCTCTTTTGTGTGTGGACTCTGATGTATTTAGCGTAAAAGGACGGCAGATATATTTGGTGTGGATAGATCTGATTTTTGACAATGGAAAGTTTTAATTTCAGTGATGCGTTGCGTAGCACGCGACACGTTTGAGCGTATTAATAATTCTTTTATATTTTTTGATATTAATCTATTTTTTTTTAACTGTATTATGGCAAATGGAGTTTTATTTTCGTGTTATTAGCGTTTTTTGTTGATTACAGGTCGATTATTTTATTCTAGATAAGTTTTGTAATGTTTTATAATATATTGGCGTTGTTTGTAAATTTCAAATACTGTTCTACAGATTTCAATTATGCCACAAAAAAAACTTATTTCGAAAAAACGTGGTTACTTGAAAAAGTTTTTAAAAATATAGTAGTCAGTGTTCAGTCAGACCATACCAAATTTCGATGCCTAATCTGCAAAAAGAATTGTAGTTTAAGTAATATGGGACGGCAAGCTATTATAAGTCACATAAAATCAATTTCTCACAAAAAGGCGTTAAGGATTGGACAGTCTTCTAATATTTCTTTATTGAACAAATTCTGTCACACAAGTAGTAATGTTGAGTGCGAAACAAATGTTCCCGTAATATCAGAACAGAATGCAACTACCTCCACAGCTTGTCGGCCCCAGGATAAACCATCCCAAGATTTAGAAAGTTCACTTTCATTTTTTACAGAAGATGCCAGTGTATTAGAAGCTGAAATTTTATGGACGCTACATATAATTGAAACTTACAATACAATCAATAGCGTTGACAAAACTGTACCATTATTTTCTATGTTTTCAGACTCGCATGTTGCAAGGAGAATGAGATTAAGCTCTACGAAAGCTTCATATTTATATATTTTTGGTCTGGCTGAATATTTTAAAAATGAGTTTTTAACATACTATAAAACTCTAAAGCATTTCTCGATTTCATTTGATGAATCCCTCAACAAAATATCACAAAAAGGGCAAATGGATCTTGCTATTCGTTTTTTCAATGATATAACAAGCCAAGCAGAAACAAGATATTCGACTTTAGTGTTTATAAATGGTCGCCCTACGGCTGATAATTTACTTAAACATTTGATTGAAGGACTGGAAACACTAGAATTAAGTCCAAAAAAATAATTCATATTTCTATGGATGGTCCAAATGTCAATTTAAAACTAAATAGACTTTTAAAGAACATAACTGTTAAAAATTATACCTTAACCTGCTAAAAGGTTTTTTTTTATGTGGTCAGTTAATGACATGCACTTTCTAAACTTTCAGTGCTCTGTAATCTAATTGTTTTTTCTTTTTAGTAATTTGGGCTCCTACGTTTTTGGGAACATTTAAATGACGTTTTTAACTATACACGGTTCATATTTGTGACTGTAGAAATTTCAAGAATATTATGTTATTATTTAAATTTAAAGTTTTCAAATGTTTATGATCTTGTTATTAACCATTACAAAGCTTAGTTGTTTGTGGAGCTGTGTTAATTTTTAAAGCATGGAATAAACTGTGCTTTAACATTAAATGTATTTTTTAATTATTTTTTAGAATGAGCATATGAAGATAGGACTGAGTGATAATAAAGAAGCTGTTTACGTAAAATTTATTTCTCGTAAACTAGCCGCGCTGCGAGCTCGGCCTCTTACGCACTAAGTAATTTCATTCAGCACATGGCCAAGAATATAAATTTATTTTTCATTACCCCAAAATGGGACGAAAATCAAAGCACTTTAATTAAAAACCTTTAATTTTTTACAGCATGTGGTTTCCTTTTCTTTGTCAATTTCCAGTCCAGAGATAATTCCAGAAATATTTTATACCATCTCTCTTATCGAGATCGAGTCTAAAAATTCCGAGAAAAATTCACACTATTATAATCAATTTACTTTTACGGTAAGCTCCTTTTAAGTCATGGAAATTTTGCTTAGGGAGACCTGGAAAGTCAGGGAATATCAGGGAATTCGAGTTAGGAATTTTAGTGGGACCCTGTGTAAAAATATCTTTAATTCTATAATATTTTTAGGTTTAATGTGTTTCTATATTCAGGGTGGCCACACAAAGTTTTTTTTAATGGAACGCCCTTTATTTTATTACATTTTAAATAGCCCTTTTAAAGACAAATTTAACGATATATATATATGACCATGGGTTTGTGATGCACCGTTTTAAATTTATTAGAGATTATCTTCAGAATGGATGCAATTATGTAACTGCTATGACTACACCGCTGATTGGCTTAAAAAAATATGAGTATTCTTTTTTATACGATAGTGCTTTTGATCATTTAATGTTGTAATTTAAAATTCTGTAGGTTCGCAAACTGTTACTTTTCGCAATTTTTTGATATCCTGTATATTATTGAATTTTTAAATAGCCACTTAAATTGTAATTCTAATGATATGACGTAGTATAGATACCGGATTTACCGTTTTTGCTTAATTGGCAGATTCAAAAATTGGTTATAAGATTTAAAAAGAATACGCATATTTTTATTCAAATCAATCAGCGTCGTACTCATAGCGGTTACATAATTACATCCATTTCAAAGATAATCTTTATCAAGTACGAAACGGTGCATCCAGGGCCGGAGCGAACAGCTTCTCATTGGGGGGAGGTGATTTTGGCGCCCCTAGCCCAATTTTTAAATTTAGTATACTGCATTACACGCTTACAGAAAAGCATTCTTTTCTTACCCACCGTCGGGCTGTAGAGGATATGTTGCTTTTTTGGCTATTTTCGCGGCTTCTGTTCCAAGAAGTTTGTAAGTATAATTCCTCTGGTAGCTCCCAACAGAGTATCAGGTAGTGCCACTATTATGCATTTTGTTACAGTCCAACTTAAGCGGTCCCAAACTTTCCACTTTCTTCGTTCGTTTATTCCCAGAGTGTCCCGACTGGAATCTACTACAAGCAAAAGTTTTCCTTTTCCCAAATGCAATAATATTTAGTCTTGTGTGAATCAACTCCCTCTTATTACACTAAAAACCCCCACGCTACGTTAGTATTTAAGCCCAAGCTTTCGTGGACTATAACAAGATTTAAAAAAAAATTAAAAATGCTTATGTAAAAAACAATACTTTTCGTTAAACTTATTTATATTACCTGCATGATGTGACATTATTGTATTGTACTTTTATACAAATTATAAATTTATACAATATTGTATGACCCTAAAACACAAGCAAGAAATCTAAATCACTTTTTTACTTTGTTTGACCCTTACCGATTTCTATGAGTTTTTCCATACCGAGGCGCTGACCACAAATCTAAAGTAATTTTTTTTCGACGTTTTATTTTTGAGATATGGATTATTAAATATGAAAGATAATTAAATAAACTTATTTCCACTATCTTGCCCTTCTTTTATCATAAATTTGGTGATAAGTACACTAAACTATCATACAATGTTTGACATTTATAAAAAATAGTCGTGTTTGCATTTTTGGTAAAAATAGAGAACTAATAGAAATATCGACCATTTAAACATAAGACTGTGAAGTGATATAAAATCTAATATTAAACAATTAAACGCGGTAAAGAAAATTGAATAATTAAATTGAATAATTTTAAATATTCTGTAATAGTTTTCCTTAAAAACCAAAAAGGTTGTACAAAAAATCAGAAAAACAGTAAAAGTGTATTAAGTCTGAATTTGACATTTGTTAACTTTATACATGGTTACAATTATTTATTATAAGTTCGGACCTAACCATATTATTCATTGCGCAAATTCAGCCGGGTTTTTCCCCTATACCCGCTTGACTTTTTTGCCCTGCATGCGTGGACGAGATTGTTCTACAGCACTGGGCTTCCCTAAATTTTCAAACTTGTTTAAGAACCCCAAAAAGAAGGCAGAAATAAATTTTCTAAACCATAAACCATATCCCTAAAATTCTAATTTTACTGGTGCAATTTCTACTTATTTTTACATAATTGCATAAAAATATAGATATAAGGTTATGCAGGTATGTGGTGACAAACCTGTATTTTTATTGATTAAATCTATGAGACTTACAGTGTCTTTGTAGTCGTCTGCAAGAACTGACCCATACTTTTTGTAGAGAAACTTTTGTTTTTCACGGCGGCTGTTTTTTTTTTAATTTTTGTATTTTATGCATTTTCTTTTTTTTTTCTTTACAAAAAAATATGTTTTTATTTTAAAAAAACCTATTCTTAACTAACCATTACCAACACACAACACACAATGAACAAGTATTAGTATTTGCACTGAGGCACTTTAAGCTGCACACAGTGAATATGAAACATAAAACCAATAAAACATATTGACAAAAATAGTATATAATTTACTGTTAGCTAATTAAGTTGGTCGGTAATCTTATAAGATAAATAAATATATTCCCAAAAGTCTCCATTGCTTAAAATACTTTAATACAGTACAGACAAAGATAACAGCCAGCTATAAGATTTTGGTGACGTTATACAAAACAAGACGCGAAAAATGGCATTGTATACACAAATAATAGATTTTTTAAGGTTACAACGCGTTACAGAATAGCAAATATCAATTTTTATGGGATGCTGATGTATTTTTTAAATAGTATTTTTTTATTTTGGTTATTGCGATTAAAAAAAAAACTTCTTTCTTAAATTAACGCCCCTTTAAGAGAAAATTTGGTGCCCCCATCGATCACCTATGGGGGGGAGCCTCCCCCCTTCCCCTCTGTTCGCTCCGGCCCTGGGTGCATCACAAACCTATAGTCATATATATTGTTGAATTTGTCTTTTGTGTCGTCATCCTATATATAAAAACGCAAAAAACCTAAAAATATTAAATAAGTTTTATAAAAAACTTTTCTTGAATAACTTATAGTTTCCGAGAAAATGTATAGGCTCTTAATAAACGATACACCCTGTATACATATTTTTCAGATATTTAATGTATATTTTTTAAATGTACCAATTTTGTCTAGTGACAACATCGATACCTGACAACTTGACTGTAACCAATGAAAAAAAAAAGATTGTACTTATGATAGCTTTCGTTAAAAAGAAAAAATTTCTTGTGTTTGTAGGTCAAAACAGATTTCCGGGATGCCGATGCAAAGCCCAATGCAACACCAAACAGTGCCCATGTTATTTGGCAGTACGGGAATGTGACCCTGACCTATGTCAGACCTGTGGAGCTGATCAGTTTGATGTTACAAAGATTACTTGCAAGAATGTCAGTGTACAGAGGGCGTTGCGTAAGTGTACAGTTTTTTTTTTTAAATTCACACTGATATGTGCGGTCACTTTTTTAGTTTCAGCGCCATTTGCCAGTAAATAAAAAACGATCTCAGAACAGGTCAAAGACAACATTCATATTGTGATTTGACTGATGTAGAATTATTTATTTGTCTGACCTAATTAAATTATAATTATTAAGTACAGTGGCGCCTCAGGAGACACCTTATCGAAAATAATCTTGAAAAAAGACATGTTGCACTAACTATTTTGGAAAGTTTTTATATCTTTTTAGATTATAGATTTTTTAGATAAGGCAACAAAAATAAAAGTGTTTTGTCTTTTAATATCTTTAATACCTTGCTTCGTTTTCGAGATACAAAATTAAAACCAATTTACTGCAGGTCTTGCAAATTGAAATTTGAAATTAAATTTTTTAAAGTTTTTTTTAATATGGTCCAGAGACCTAATCAAGTAATAAGGGCCTAAATTAGGCCTCTATTACTAGAAATAACACTGACAAATATAACAAAAATTTTTGTAACATTATAGAAAATATGTAGTTTTATTTTGTAGATAAACATCTACTAATGGCCCCGTCAGACGTAGCCGGTTGGGGTATATTCCTTAAAGACAGCGCTCAGAAAAACGAGTTTATTTCCGAGTACTGTGGAGAAATTATATCACAGGATGAGGCCGATCGAAGAGGCAAAGTTTACGACAAATACATGTGCAGTTTCTTGTTCAATTTAAATAATGGTAAGTAAAGTTGTGGCTACGGCTCCTCCTGGATTCTTATCAAAAAATATATTTAAAACCATTTTTTAGATTTTGTCGTGGACGCCACCAGAAAAGGCAACAAAATCAGATTCGCGAACCATTCCATTAATCCTAACTGTTATGCTAAAGTAATGATGGTCAATGGAGACCATAGAATCGGAATATTTGCTAAAAGAGCCATACAGCCTGGCGAGGAGTTGTTCTTTGACTATAGGTAGGTAGTGTCATAGATTAGCCCTAAAATTATTTTGAAACATATACAATAGAGCTATAATTAATTTGTGAAAATTTCATATTTTTATCACCAACCCAATCAAAATTGTTTAAAGCCAAGACAATTATAGTTTTCACTATGGTCGCACGAAACAATGCTAAATTTTTGGTAATAGCGAGGTTGGACGCTCGCTTACTCGAGCGGGCGTCTATCGAGAGAAAATACGTTCACACGCTGCTCTATAAACAACCACTGTTGCCAAAACCATAAAAATGGTAACAATAATTATGAATTATTTCTGTGGAAAATAGGCTAAATTCGTTGCAATAATAATATTTTTTTTGCTATATAATAATCAAATTTTAATTATGTAAATTTTTACGTTGGATGCATGTATGTCTTCTTTGTTTTTATGTCTGTCTGTTTAAAATTTCACGAGGCTTCCGAATTTGACAAAAAAAAATTATAAAAAGAATGAACACTTTGTTTAATGCTAGTTAATGGATGTAAGTAAGAAAAAAATATACTATTGACAAATATTTGTAGACATTTTAATAAACGCACCTGGAAAACGTCAGCAAGACTACACATTTTAATGTCTTATAATTACCACTTTAGAAAAAACACAACGCAGAAACAACACGATATGCAAGACATCAATTAAAAATACAAAATATTTAACTCTAAAAACCAGTTATTAATGTGTTGTTAAATTGTAGAAAACAATCAATCGGATCGGTCGATTTCTAATAATATAATATATATATATATATATATATATATATATATATATATATATATATATATATATATATATATATATATATATATATAAAATTTAAAAAAAATATAATTTAAAATTTAGAGTTTTAAAAATTTCCATCAATTTTTAAAATTACCTTTTTAAAGAAATTTTATCCCCCCAAAAAAGTTTAAATTTGAAAAATTTTAAAAATTTTTGTTATTATACAGCAAAAAATATATTATTACAATAATTTTGCCCTTTTTTCCCCCAAAGAAATAACTCCTAATTACTGTTACCATTTTTATTTTTTTGGGGAAAGTTTTCGTTAAAAAACGTCAACTTTTGAAGACCATTTTCACAGTTTCCCCCGGGGTAAACGAATCAGTTATTTAACTCTCCACCTGTTTTGAAGCCATAGAATTCAACCAATAGGAATTTTTTCCCCTCATATTCTGGGCATGCTCAATCTGCCAATTGATATGGGGAAAAAAATTTTTTTTATTTATAATAACCAATCCGGTCTAGTTTTGTCTTTTTCTGTTACGACAGTTTTACCACAACAGAGAAAATGAACAAATGCCGCACCTGATTGATCAAAAAAGTGAACGCACCAGTCGGGGGGGGGTTTTCCATCGTTTTTTTAAATTTATTTTTGATCCAGGGGGGGCTGGTGTATTGAATTGTTTGGGGGTTTGGGAAAGGGGGTAGTTTATTTTTCGGTGATTTCAGTGATTTGTTTAAGTTTTAAAAATTTTTTTTAAAAATTAATTTGTAAAAAAGGTGACTAGTGTTTTCAGGTTTCATTGTTAAAAACCATGGTTGTGCGTTGTTTTGTCTGCAAAAGTTACAAGAAAGCCAATCCAGCTGTAGGATATTTTAGCTTTCCAGAAGATAAAACATTGTGAGTAGATTAAAGTAGGTACCTATTGTATGATCCCAAAATAAAGGCAAACATCCCTGTGGAATTTGTCAGTCGTATTCATAAAAGACTCAAGAACTGCCTGATGATGCACTGTACACACATTTTAGAGCATACCAGAATGCTGCAAAGGATGTGTTTGGCAACCTCAGGTCTCCAGATCAAACTTTCTTTGAGTTTTTTGGATCCTGCGAAAGTCTATTTGTCCGCCATTTTAAAGATTTTGCCATTTTGCCAAATATTGGCAAAAAAAATAAGGGAAAAAATTTTTTGAACTCCCTTTTTTCCCAAAACCCTTTTTAAAAAACCCCCAAAAAAACCCATTTTGCATCTTTTTTTTCCAGAACACAATTTTTTACACTTTTACACAAAATTTTTAAAAAAAATTTGGGTTTTTCACCCAAAACAAAAAAATCACAAAAACTTAATATTCTTTATAGGCCTATTACTTATAAGTGTAAGGTAATATAACCATACATTTAAATTCAAACAAGAATAGAGTGGGGGGGGAAATAGATATGTCATATTTTTTTAAAAAAATTTTTTTTTTTAAAATAGTTCCTAATCAGTATTCAGTCTGTTAAAAAACAGACCCCGGGGTTTTTTCCCTTGTAGTATTTTTTATCCAGTGGTTCTTTGAAATGTATAGGTATTCATTTTATTTTACTGAGGTAATTATTGAAAAAATTTTTTAAAAACTTTTCCCCTTTTTAAATTCGGGTTACTTTTTTTAAATTGTAAGGTAAAATTTTGTTTCCCCCATGTCTTTTTGTAGGTAGGCTTTTTTAAAATTTTTTTTTATGACTTTAGTTTTTGATTTAGCTATTTACTGGGTGGTGATTCTTCTATATTTTTATAATATGCTCCAAATTTTTAAATTTTATACTGTGCTGTAATGTTCATTCTCGGCTTGCTTTCGGTTTGTTTTTTGAGTCAAAAAATTCATTATTTTTCATTTCCCCCACGTGGCCTTTTTTTTAAAATTTTTTATGACCAATAAAACTGTACTCAATTTTTTTTTTTTTTTTTGTTAAATATACTTACACATCAAATTTTTAACATGACCCTTTTTTATTGGAAAAAATACCACGAATAATAAATCAATTATATATATTCGTTCTATGTTCTTCAACATCAAAATTTATTTTTCTTGAGGTAGCCCAGCCTTTTTTAAAAATTTTATTAGAGCGGGGGGGAAACCCGTTTTAAAAAAAAAAAATTTTTAAATACATCATTTTATGCAATTTTTTCCCCCCTATTTAAACCTACCTGCCTACCAGCTATCAAATTATTTAAAAAAATGATCATTCTCAATTACGTTTCCTAGGGTTCTTTTTTTTCCAATTCCACTTGTTGCTGCAATTTTCATTTAATTTACTAATTTGATTAAATTAATTTCAATCCGGGCCCCCCCGAGCTTCAGCTTGGGTTTAATCACAACATTTTCGATACATGAAGGGCATGCCCCGGGGAAAAAAGAGGAAAGAATGAAAAAGTAAAATCTGGCTTCATCCAAATTAACAGAGTTAAATAACTGATTCGTTGTACGGTATAAACTGTGCCATTTTGCTTTTAAGACAACTGTTAATCCACACTACCTTAAAAAAAAAGAATCATAAAAAATAACTTTATTTTTCAGATATGGTCCCACCGAACAACTGAAATTTGTGGGGATAGAAAGAGAAATGGAATTTTTATAAGTTAACATTTTATGGTCTTACTTTATGTTAGTTTGTAAGTTTGTACTTTAAGAAATACACTTGTTTTAGCAAAAAATGACTTTTTATATTAAACATATTATGTATATTTTTTAATTCAATTTTTTTCCCAAAAAAACATTGTGGAAATGTTTTGTAAAAAATATTTCCATGGTCCAAATTTTTTTCCGGGGTTAAATTTTTTAAAAAAAAAAAAAGAAAAAAAATTTTCTTTTGAAAATGAAAAACCTGCAAAGAGTTAAATAGAACACTTATTTCTTACTTACAAAAACCCCCAGCGCTTTTTTTTTTGTGGGTTTTTTTTTTATAAATCTTATAAAAAAAAAACTTTTTTAAAAATGTAATCCGATCGGGTTAAATTGGGTTAAATTACAACAAATTTTATATATATATATATATATATATATATATATATATATATATATATATATATATATATATATATATATATATATATATATATATATATATATATATATATATATATATATATATATATATATATATATATAATACATACATAATTTTTTACATACATACATACATAATACATACATACATACATACATACATACATACATACATACAAAAAATACATACATACATACATACATACATAAAAAACATAC